>RJWM01029671.1:0-24221 GCA_004363535.1 Dasyprocta punctata | reverse complement strand
CCAGCCCGGCTCGCTTACCTTATCTCCATGCTCACGGCCTTGTCTCAGGCCTTCTTCCAAGTCCGGGCCGCTACCTTTTCCCAGGGTGCGGATCCCTCTGGAATCTGCAGAAGGCTCTGGGCTGTCCCTGTGGGCAATCGCAACGCCTGCAGAAGTTTGCACGGAACCTCAGGGTTTCACCGCCCCAGTAGAAGGGCGGCGCCTGCCAGGGTTCACGGGTGGAGAGTGTACACACCTCGCGCCGAAGCTGCACCCTCAAAGGGACCCTGGAGTAGATGGATCGCGGGCAACGATAGAGGCAAAAAACCAAAACAAAACAAAAAACCCAAGTTTTGTTTGCTAAGAGCAAAGTCCAAGGCTGCCTGGGGATGCAGGCAGGGAGTGAGCAGGGGTCAGAGTGAGTGACCCCGCCTGCAAGCACCGGGAGGGGAGAGGGCACAGCCTGGGCTGGCAGCAGGCGGCGAGTGGCTGTGGGGGCCACGGTGAGACCCGGGCCAGCCAACACGGCCCTCAGTCCCTCCTCCTCCCTCCCCTGCCCAGTACAGCGGTTGGCTCCTGTCCTTCTGCACCCACACCTGGCTCAGAGACCTGCCTCCACCCAGGGGAAAGGGGAGCATTGCAGCTGGGCGCCCTGAGCCACCCCAGGGGACCCTGAGGCCTGTGTTGTGCTTTCCTGCTGAGCCTCCTGGAGGCCAGCTGCTCACCCCTCAGAAAGGGGGCCCCAAGGTACTGACCACAGCTACAGGATTGTGTTAATTGCTCCTCTGACCTCAGTGGCCCTTCAGTTCGAGAAGGCAGGCGGCCCGAGGTCAGGAGGGCAGTGTGGCCCTTCAGTTCGAGAAGGCAGGCGGCCCGAGGTCAGGAGGGCAGTGTGAAAACAGACTGGAATGAGGGGTCAAAGACCTCATCGGTTGCATGAAAAACGTTCGCAGAGAAGTCCCGCAGTGGACACTGGAGGCCTCCAGTCTAATACAGGAGGGAAGGGAAGCTCCAGAAGCTAAATGATGGGGTCTGGCAGATTCTGGAAAAAAAGGAGGAAGGAGGGGAAGGGGAGGGGAGGGAACCCTGTTCGATGTCCAGCTGAGGATGGGCGGGTACACACCACCTCTCCAAGTCCCTGGGGCACATGGCAGCCCGGGCCCCCCTGTGGCTCTGCCCTCCCCTGACGGATCAGCACCAGGTGCTCTGTGCAGGTGCCACGTCCAGGTGAACCAAGTCACAGGCTCAAAGAAGAGCCAGCTGGCCAGGCCAGCTTCTTCTGAGAACCAAGAAACTTGCAAGCCGCCCGGGGACAGGCCCTGCAAAGGACAGCTGTGTTCGGGGCCAGGTAACAGGCAGGGGCGCAGGGGAGGAAGGACTCGCAGTTCTTGAAGGGCAGCTTCATTTCTCCAAGTCCACTTCCCGGGAACCCCGTGCTTGGGCTCTGGTCTTTCCCACAACCCACCTCCTGCTTCTCCCTCTCAGCCTCTGAGACCCTTTGGAGACTCTGACTCCAAGGTCACAGACAGGGGAAATGTGAGGTCCAAGGAAATTAACGTGTGCATAATACTACTCCTCACTGCCCATAATCCACAGAAGGCAAATGTTTCCGTACGCAGCAAAGATCAAAGCGACGAGCTCTCTGCATAGATCTTTTTCTGACCCGAGAATGAAGTACATGGTCCAAGTGAGACATTCTGTGCACTGACTCAACCAAGCTCAGATCAAAACTGTTTAGAGAAAAAAATACAGCACCTGTACTGTCCGGAGCAGATGTTTTCTTTGTCATATTCCCTGAACCACACAGCATAACAAGGATACAGAATCTATACTCTTAGCGTTGTAAGTACTCTACAGATGCTTTAAAATACATGGGAGGATGTGAGCTGATTATATCTGAAAACCTTGAGTGCTGGGGTCCCGGGGGGCCTGGCTCTGGCCCCAGAGAAGACTGTAGAGGCCCGGTGCTGTCCTGCAGGGCAGTCTGCCCAGTCAACTCTAAATAATGAGCCGACAAAGGGGAGGCTCCGGGGGCGCACAGATAGGGAAAGGAGAGCTTCGCTGATTAGATTGGAAAGGTCTTCAAAGTCCAAGTCCTGCTCTACAAAAGACTCAAAGGCCCTTGCAATAAACAATGGTGGAGTCTTTCTTCAGCTCACACCTTTTATCCCCCAACCCCCAAGAATGTTGAAAATGCCTCATGTGTCCCAGCCCCACCAGGAGGAGGAGGAGGAAGGGAGGAGCGGGAGGGGAGGAGAGGAAAGCAGGGCCTTTCAGGATCGCAGAGGCGGCTCCAGTTTCTCATCTGTCCAGATCCCAGGCTTCCCCTCAGTGGCTGCCGACCTCGCCCACCTCCGGCCCTGGCCCTGGGCTGACCAAGCCAGCGAGGGCTTCGGGCACATCCAGTGCGGAGGATTTGGGAGATGGGGTGTGCACCACCTCACCCTCGGCTGCTGTGCTCCGCTCCCTGCCCTGACCGTCTGCCGGTGACTGAGGTCAGGCCTGACCCGGGGACACGCCGGGGCCGCGGGAACGATCAGCACTTTTGGGTCACTGGCTGCAGACTGTCCAAACCGGCCTGGAGGCCGCGCTGTCAGGGCCACCAGCATTAGCTGCTGTGACCCAAGGACGTCTGAAAGTTGGATCTCCTCACAGATGTGGAGCTCTGGGGGAGCCAGTTGGGGCAGCCAGGGGCTGGGGCACGGCCTGCTCTCTCGGGGTGGGCAGTGAGAGCCGTGGGACTCCAGAGCGCACTGGACACACCACTGGACTGCACACTGCAAAATGGTTAACCGGGAACTGTGTGCGTTTCACCCCCAAACCAAGCAAGCAGGCACGCAGTTAGGAAAGTGTGGTGTTGCCCAGACTCATCGTGGTTCCTGAAATCAGTGTTTTAGCTTTCCATCACCACAGCAAAACACCTGGGAAATCAACTTGTAAAGAAAAGGTTTATCTTAGTGTGGGGTCTCCGGGGTTCCTTCGGCCCGTGGTTCTCTGGCCCTGCTGCTCTGGGCCCGTGGTGGCACACTACGTCACGGCGGAGTGCAACAGAGGAAGCTGCTAGTAAAAGGTGGCTGGGAAGCAGACAGAGGAGAGGCTGGGGTCCCAGGGTCCCCTCCAAGGGCACAGCCCAGTGACCTCACTTCCTTGTGCTGGGGCCGCCTCCTGACAGTCCACCCAATCCCACTGAGCTGTAGGCCGGGGCCCAGGCGTCCGCACAGGTGCTGTGGTGTATGTGTGTGCATGGGGTGCAGGTGGTGGGGGACGAGATCCCGGGTATGACAGGGTGAGAATCGCGGGTGACTCAGGCGAGGTCCTGGCAGATGGTTCCTGGTCACCCGGGAACAGTGAGGAGTCCAGGTTTACATGCCCTGTCTGGACTGTCCTATGCAGCCCTTCATTCTGTACCAGACTTTCAAGTACATTTACCATTCCAAAAGCATAACTTCACCCGTTGACTTGTAGGTCTCCATGGCTCACCTTGGGGGCCCAATCATTTTCACGCAGGATTTGATGACACAGCCCCCGCCCTCGGCTTGTCACCATCCCGGGAGGGGAGGGGAGGGTGGCTTGGGGTCTGCGGACCTGGGCCTGGCTCTGTAATAGCTGAGACTGGATCGAGGGGCTCTCTGGAGCTCACCTGTCACACAGGCAGGACCTGCGGGTGTCCTGAGTGATGCCACCACAGGGCAGTCAGTGAAGCCACCCTGGGCGGAAGCTCAGCCCTCCCAGACATCTCAGAGCCGTGCGAACAACTGCGAGTTCAGCCTCAGTCCGACCCTCCCTGTCCAGCTGTGTGGGAACCAAGCTGGGGGACCCTCACACCTGGGCCATCGCAGTACCCAGCGACACCCGTGCGCTTCTGACGGTGCCCACGGCGGGACTGGGGACCGATACGCACCGGAACCTACACGACAGGAATTACACCCCAACTCCAAGATCAGGCCCCAGGAAAGCTCCAGATACGGAAATAGACCAGAGAAGAGACTGCCTCAAGGTGGCTCTGAGGGAAATCAGGCCTTGAATTTAAGAAGCACAAAAAACACTCAGTTATGTCTGGGGGGGCGGGAGGGGTGGGAATCACAAAACCCAGTCAACAAATGGTGGCCCATGGAGAGTCTTTTTAAACACAGTGAGGGCCCTGAGCTTCGCCCCCAGGAAGTTGCTGTGCCCAGCCTTGCTGGGTCAGTGACAGAGAAAGCAAAGCACACGAAGGCCACCCAGGAACCGCAGAGCTAGAGACGGTCCCACTGCTGTCCTCTGCCCGGCTCGGAACAGGCCCGGATTCCAGAGGCCAGACCATTCAGGGCGGTGGCTACACCGTGCACTGGAATCTACTGTGTTTCTTGGGGAGAACCAAGCTACAGCACTTGCCAGTGGGTCTCAGAACCCCACTTTCTGGCCAAGTGTGCCAGGCCAGAAGAATGCTAGGAATGTGGATGGCTCTCAGCAGGCAGACAGCCCACCCGGCAGGAAATGCACTTATAAGGCAAGGGTCTGCTGCTGGCGGCTTCTGGAGCCCCAGGCTCTCAGACCCCAGGGGCCTGTGGCTGCCGCTTGGCCCTGGTGCCAGCCAGCCCCTGAATTCCTCACCTCGCCAGGCACAGGCCCGGGGGACACAGTGCCCTGGGGAACACGGCCCAGCTGTGAAAGATGGGGAGAGAACACACCCCAACCACCCTCCCTCAGTGCAGCAGGATGGTCAGGATTTAAAGCTTACCCTGCAACAATCCCGGGGCTGGCGGCTTTATTGATCTGCAAGGGCTTTAAAAATTGGAACCTGCCTGGAGACTACTTGTCAACCTCTCCTCTAACCTCAGGCTCCCAGGGACAGGCCCGGCTGCACCCAGCCCTTTGTTCCTGGAGAAGGGCTCCTCGGTTGCTTTTCAGTGAAGAAGGCGGTGCACGCGTGCATGGCCCTACCTGCTGACTCCACGAAGCAACCTGCCCGCTGCTGCCAGGCGAGAGTCCAGGTCGCCACGATCCCTACACCAGCACTGTCTCAGGCCCAGTCCCTCCTCCTAATGTCCTCTGACACTGTGCTTCAAGGACGCCTGCTTTCTGGCCCCCCACCCCCAGCCCCGGACGGTGGGACGGTGGTGACCTGTAACCGCAGGGCGACACGGAGCTCTCTCCTCACTGGGCGCCATTGTTGGGAAACTCCCACAACTTCTTTCCTTATGGGGACAATCGCTCCTTTGTGCAAACACAAGGACAGCCAACCTGGGCCTCGTCCTGCTGCCAGGGAGCGGACAGGCAGGACAGGTTGCTGGCCGGGTTTCTCAGCGCGACGAGGACTGGAATTCACCGAAAGTAAGCAAACAAGGGGCCGCGCTGGGCACGGGCAGGTGCCAGCTTCCCAGACGCCTCCTGGACGAGGACCGACCTTCCCATGCTGGGGACACTGTGGTGGCAGAAGGTATGACGTGGGAGCTGCCTTAGTGACAGTAAAAGGCCAAAGCCGTCCAGAGTTACTTCTCCCCCTTCTACATGCGTGGGACCTGTCACCCGCTCGGGTCTGGCAGGGTGCTGCCAGGGTGCAGGGGCACCGCACCGCGTGATGGGGCCACAACAGCGTCACCTACCGAGGAGAGGACGTTGCTTCCCGATGTCAGAGCAGGGGTCCCAGAATCCAGCCTTGTGTCCAGGAGAGGGAGGAGGTGCTCTGTGACAGAAGGGGGGCATGAGCGAGATTCTGGGAGGGACTCCGCTCTGAGGTGCCTGGCACGGTGGCAGGTGCCCCACATGGCACCCAGGCCCCCCGCCTGGCCTCACTGCAGGGTGTAGGGGTGACATGGCCTTCGTGTGGCCCTCCCTGGACCGCCTTGCTGGAAGGAGCCCTCACAGCAAGCTAGCACAAGGTCAAAGATGCCTAATTCCCTGATTGCTTGTTTGTTTCAGTGCTGTCATTAGCCAGACTTTGGGGAGACTCTCAACAAACTGCTTTGCCAAGAACACTATGAGAGTCTGAAAACACCAGGGTCTTCTGCCACAGCCTCACAAAGGAGGCGCTTCTGTCCCTTGTGTGCCTTTCTTAGTCACTGTCTCAACAACAGCGTTTATAGTCTCGGCAGATGCAAAATGCACAGCTGGTCCTACCTGAGTCTTGAGGACTGAGAACCTGGACAGATAACAACAAGAGGCCAGGGCCCTCACCCCTACATTCACACAGGAAACTACACTCACAAAAAGAGACAGCAACCTTCAAATCCTCATTCCACAACAGCCGCCATCAAGACTATTAGCCAGGACCTCCATTTCCCAAGTTATGGGCTGAAATGTGTCCCCTCAAGATTCCCATGGTGCTGTCTTAAGCCCCAGCACCTCAGAATGAATGGAACCTTCTTTGGGGACAGAATCTTGAAGGACGGATCAGGGTGAAGTGAGAAAAGGGCATGAACCCAGTGTGACTCGGTGACTTGGTAACAAAGGGAAATTGGGAGACAGACAGGAGACCATATGAACATGAAAGATGCTGATGAGTGATTAAGGAAAAGCTAGGCACGGCTGGCATGTACCAGGAGCTGCAGATTCTCTCTCACAGCCCTCAGGAGAGTCCGACATGCTTGCACTTTGATCTTGGACTCCCTACATTCACAAAAAGAGCAACTCCCAAATGCACATTCCACAGTCACCATCAAGACACTCAGCCAGGACCTCCTCCAGATTGCCAAGAAAGGAAATCTCTGTTTTTTGAGCCACCCAGAGGTTTGTGGTCCTCTGTTCAGACAGTCCTATGATGCAAATACATCATATCTTTCATTCCTGTCTGCAAAATCGGAAAGGAGTGCACATGGGCCTGCCAACTCCCAAGACCACTGAGGGAAAGTGCTCTGCAAACGGCTCTTCAGGTAGGTCCTGCACAGCTAGGACCTGCATAGCTTCCCAGTCTCAGCCAACACCCTCTGAATGCGGCCATCGCTTGATCCACAGAGATCATGGAGGCAGAGATGAAGCAACTGCACCATAGAAAGCTCCCTGGCCCAATCCTTAGATTACAGTCACTCTAGTAGACATGGATGGATCCATCAAAGAGGTTGCTTCTTCTGCATCTGCTGACATCTAGACTGGCACTGCTCTGTGGCAGGAATTGAGTCTCCTTCCTCTCCATCTCTCCCATTCCCAAGTGCTACAGGAATAGAACTCAGTGAAGTCTTGTCCTATAACAGAGGCAGGCTATGCCCTGTGGGCCTGATCCAACCTGACTACCTGTCTTTGTCCAGCCCATGAACAAAGAATGTCTGTATATCTGTAAGTAGTAAGAGAGTGAAGACAGGAATCAAAAGATTAATTCATGACATGAGACCTGTATGAAGTTCAGACTGCAGCCTGTAAGTTTATTTCACAAGTCACACCCATTTGCTTGCATCTTCTCTGAGCGACTTCTGTTCTGTAGCCAGAACCGCTTTAGGGGCTGGTGGTCCAAAGGTGGAAATACTTGCTCCCTTGCCTTCTACAGACAGGTCTACAGGCACCATTTAGTGCCAGTCCCACTTATGTAATGGCCACAGTGCCAGGCAGCTGCAGGTTCAACCCTCCCAGCAGCACAGAAGCCTGGCCAAGGGAGCAAGCATGGTGACCAGGGACCCAGCACAGAAATTGTAGGAGGACTGTAAACCATGGAGGGTGAGGTCAGAGGGCGAGGCAGGAATAGACTCAATAACAGCTTCCAAGCTTTTATCTAGAGCTGGTTCTGACCTCCAAAGAGGGGAGGCGTTCTGGTCTCTGAGCAGCACAGTGGCTCCTACCATCTTGACTAATGTAGGTCAGCTCACCTGGGTGACCTGCAAGTGATGTCTGAGACTGGGCTTGGGTTCTACAGCCTGGCAATGGACCTAATCCTAGGTTTTCCATTGTTTGTGGGAAAACATTGTTTCACAAAACTGAGAAAATAACTGGCAGACTGGGCACAGCCTTTATATCTAATGGTATCAACATCGACACTATCAGAACCGACACTCAGCAAGTATTTATGCAAGCGATGGATGAGACAGCCAAGAAAAGGGAATGAAATCTCAGCTGCGGTGCACAGTTACATTTCTCCTAGATGGAACACAGAACTGGTTCGCTTACCTTTCCTAGACTCACATAAAATTTCAGATCTTACAGAGAATGGGGTAAGGAATATGATATAATCGTCTTCTTTCCTGCATTAAACCCATACTGAATACTAAGCACAGTCAGGGGAAAAGTATCAGGAAACAACTGGCTGAAGCCACCACTTTCCCTGCCCGGCCATCCCCGGCTCTGCATGTGGGGAGCATCTGCCTGGAACCCGGACAGCATCTCATGGTGGCTTCTTAAGCCCTTGCGGCCTCCTTCTCCAAATGCCTTTCCTTCCTGGCATCTGTCTTGGTGCATCAGTGCCACCTCTCCTGCCCTCACGGTGCCAGGCCTGCCAGCCACGCCTGTGGCTCCTTCCTCCTCCCACTTGGGTTTCTGCTCCCACGGGGTGGAGCTGGTGGCCTTGTGAAGGAAACGTCTATGAATTCAATTGTTACAGAAACTAATGGTCATGGGCAAGAGAAATGGCTTCCATGACAACTCAAGTGGGGAATTCTAGAAAAACTCAGTAACTAAATGAATCACCTGAAACTGTGCTCGAACTGAACGAGAAGCGTCTGAAGAAAATACAATAAAACTCTCCTGGATTTGGGCTTTGTCACTTCATCACCTCTGTGCTCTGCCCTCAGTGGACACCAAAGATGCTGCATTGTGCTTGTGGCCAAACGCACCCTCAGGGCAGACCTGCACCCAGCAGTCAGAAAGACTGCAGATCGTGTACATCTGCTTCTTCCATTAAAAAAAAAAAAAAAAAAAAAAGGCTATTTATTCTCCTGAGCCCTGACGAACATTTTCAACTTCCTGACCAATCACGTCTGGACCTTCACGATGGGACCTGGTTCAGAGTTCTGGGCTCCACCAGTGGGCTGACGGTTTTGACCTAAAGTCTGGATAATCACCACCTAAAAGTCAGTGAAGACGTGTTCCCCTGGGGCTGCATGCCTCAATTCCAACATTGAACTTTCAGGAATCGCTGGGGAGACACCACCAATCCAGGACCTTCACGGAGGAGCTAGCAGCCCCCGAGCTGGAAGGCAGCCTGGTCAGCGGGGTGTCTTGAGATCGTCAATAATTCACATTTCAGACTCACCTGGTAACCTTGCCTAAATTACCTAAGGTCTCCAGGTCTTGCTTTCCGTGACTACAAAACAGGGTTCTCTATGAAAATACACCCAGTGTGGGTTTTCCTTTTTCCTTCTCTATTGTTCCACGAACCACACAGAGGGCAGGGACCCCGTCTTTTTCTTCTTTGAAACATCAAATACCAGACGGTTGGTGACAAATACACAGAAAATCCTAAGGAAATGCTTGTGAAACCAAGGATAGGAATTGAATTTTTTGAACTGAGTAAAGTAGTGCTTCTCAGACGCTAGCACGGACCAAGTCACCTGGCCAACGTACTGCACGGCTGCTGGGACCGAGCCACCTGGCCAACGTACTGCACGGGCTGCTGGGCCCTCCCCTGAGTTCCCAAGGACAAGCATTTCGGACACAGCCGGAGGTGACACTAGAGACCCCTGGGGTAATGCGCAGAAGTGCTCCTTGATAAGCTGTCTTTCCATCTGGCCCCTCTGTTGTTTCCTCAACACACCTGGGAGGTGGGAGAGACAGGTGTCAGCTGTCTTCCTCAGCAGAGAGGAACCCGTGCGGCCACGGCTTTGCCTGGATTAGGACCCAGTGTTCCGCAAAGCCAGCACCGCAACCTCGATAAGCAGAGGAACCGCCCACAGAGGAAACAGCCCTGAGACAAAGCAGGCTGCGGAATCCGAGGCTGGGGCCCAGCGCTGTGTTCCTTCCTTCTTTCCCTCTCCCCTGACGGATTACAAAACCCCCAGGTCCAGAAGTTGGAAGAAGGCAAATATCCTGCCTGAGGCAGATGAAGGAGGGTTATGGCCACGAGTCCTGGAAGAGTTTCCGCCTCCAACCAATGTCGAGAAGGCCAAAAACAATTCAGAAAAGCCGACTTGAATCCTGGCTCCGCCCAGGCTGGGGGTTGGGGGAGTCACTGGGCCTCCCAGGGGCCTGACAAGATGCTGTCCACACCACCTGGTCCCTCAGCTCACCGCTGCCCGTCGAGCGCTGCCTCCTCCTTCCAGAGCCACATAGTCACCCCGAGAACATGGAGTGCTGTCCCCGACCAGGACCACCAGGAAGGAGTGCTGGGGTCTTCCCTCCTGTCAGTCAAATCTTCACCTTAGCAACAGTGAAAAAGGCAAGAGAAGAAAAATGTGGCCAGGGACACCCAGGGCAGCTTTCCAGTGGCGCCCTAACGTCTCCCGTGCCTGACTCGCTGGGACTAGGAGTCCCCTTCTCTCTTCAGCTTGGCAAAGCGGGAGGGGGCCTCACCTTACGGCTGGACTATGGGGACGGTCACTGCTTAGAAAGCCCAGCCAGGGGCACACCTCTAACCCCAGCACTCAGCACAGCTGAGGCAGGAGGATTGCCCAGTTTGACCCCAGCTTGGGCAGTTTAATGAGACACTGTCTCAACATAAAAAATAAACAGGGCTGCGGCGGAGCTCAACGGGAAGGACCTAGGTTCAATCCTCAGCACCACGGGAACACGAAAAGGGCGGAAATGACTTTGCAAGAGCATCGAATGACTTGCAACTCATTAATCGGGGGACACATCCCAGACTACCCCCTCGGGATCGCAGGTGCTCACATCAGACGCGGACACTGAGTCAGAAGCGAATCACTGGCCACAAACACTCACTGAAGCCCAAAACCTGGGTCTCTATCCTGACCTGAGATGAGGGCATGTGAAAGGTCAGCGCAGGTGTAAACCCGGTGCTCCTCTCGTGGCCAGGCTCACGTGGCTCTGAGGGGCATGACGTCACAGAATGTCAATCGACAGCCCTGGAGTGTCCCACGTGCCCTCCCCTCCCTAAGAAAGGTGTGAGTACCGCACTCCACCAAAGACTCGGCCACTGAAGCAGACAGTGAGATGCAGAGTTGCTCGTGCATAGGATAAGGCGAAAAACAGCAACTCCTGCAGGGGCACCGAGGAGGGGTGTCCTGGGAGCTGAGCCCGCCTGGGCAGGGAGGGCGCCAGGGACCAGGTGGGCAACGCTCCCTGTGCAGCTGTGGCACCGCCACGCCCGCGCGCCTCTGCTTCCTCCGCTCGCCCTCTGCCTAACCCACCCGGTGTTTGAGACACCTGCTGTGCCACCTGCCACGCCAGGTCTGCAGCACTGAAGGTGGACCCTGTCTCAGTGCCTGCCGGACAGAGCTGAAGGACTTCCCTGTCTCATAAACCCCGGGGACCGGCAGGAAGTAGGGACTGTCACCTCCCTGACCACAGTAAATGATAAAAACAGCAAGGCTGGTCCTTGAATCTCTAGCTTCCCGTCTCACCATGCAATCTCCCTGAACTCCTACCACAACGCCACCCGTTGCTCTGTGATGCAGCCAGAGGCTCACCTCACCACACTCTCCACTCTCCAGCACTGCAAGTCAAATAAACCTCTTTTCTTTATCAAGTACCATGCCTCGGTTATTTCATTATAGCAACAGAAAACAAAGACACCAGGTAATCTCTCCATCAAGATCCTTCAATCAACTCAAGTGTACAGTCCCCTTCGCCACGTAACGTGAAAAGCACAAGGACTGGAATGTGACTGTGTTCTGGGGAAGACTGCGGCTGACTGTGGGGAAACACCCAGATAAGTCTCCTTGGAAAGAAGAGCAACTATCTGCATTTTGGATAAACTTGGCCTTATCTCTGTATATTGCTATGTACGGAGCTGGCTGGACTATTCTTTGTCTCTTCAATTGGCTTTAAGCAACGTAAATGGGGTGTAATCACTGAGGTGTAATCTCTAAACAAAAGCAACATGTCAGTGTTACCCTGCTCAGTGGCTCCCCAAATACGTGGTCGAGCCTGGTGGGATGGAGAGCAGTGCTCCATGCTGCTGGCTGGGACCGAGCCTCGAGAGAGGCTGTGACTTCCCAGGGCAGAAAGGACTGCACATCAGAACTGAGTGCTGATCCCAAATTATTAAATACTACCTCAGTGGTGTTATGCAGATTGCTCTCTCTACATTTCTTGCCCTCTGCATGTCACAGAAGTGATCTCAGACCTACTTAGCCCAGCTCACAGTAGTCACAGCAGTCATGTATTTCCTGCCACTCTCACTGTCACTCATCCCTGAGCCACTCCCCTCATGGAGAATTAATAAAATCCAGATTGGGCCTTTGTTCCAGTGAGTCATCATCTTGGCTGCACTTAGGACCCCTCGGCTCCCCACAGCTCTATGTATGTCTTAGTATCTTTATTCACACCTTGGGTTGCACTACAAGTGGTAGATTGGAATGAACTCACTAGAATTCCAATAACTTCTCCTTGGGATTACAAATATAAACCTTCCGGGACCGTGATGAGGATAAAAAAGGGATCTGTAGAGAAGACCACACACCCTACTGAAAACCGCACACCTTCTCTGCCCCGTTCCCACACCTAGCTTCACCTGCCACTTCTCACGTTCTTGATCTATCGTTTGTTTGCTCCCTTTCTCTCCTACCAGAATAAGCGCCCATGAAGGGAAGATCTTCGTGCTGTCCGCCTGAGCACCGGGCACTGGTTGGGGCCTGGCAGGCAGGCACTCCGTCAATCTGTGCTAACAGATAACTTCTAGAGTATCCACGACGTACACGGGCGGATGCAGATAAAAGGATGCAAACTGGAGACCTCAAACCCCGGCAGCGTGGGCAGAAGAAGCACTCGAAGGGGTTGCTGTAGATCCCTCCCAAGGAACCAGCATCATTTCAGTGAGCTCTGTGGTCCTCAGGGCAGGAATCCACCTGTCCCAGCCCCTAGTCCTGCACCTGATACGCAGACACCCTGAGCTGAGGGTACCTGTTTACTGACATAAGAGAAAGCTCACTGGGCAGTGCATACTGGGGACCTTCAGCCAGCTCAGTTTGGATCAACTGGTCAACCGTCCCCTAGCCGGTCTCTACTGAAACTTTCCGCCAACACTGTGTCCTGTTCCCAGGCTCAGGGCAGTGTACCCTGGGGCACGAACACAAAGCGCCCCGCTTCTTCCTGCCACGCCCACCTCTTGGGATCAGGTCTCCCCAGTTTGGCCCCCTTAGCACCCCCTGCCCACTCCCTTCACTCTGGCCACCCTTAAACTACATGCTGCTCCACCATACGTGGCAGCCACCAGCTCATCCCAAAGTGAAAGTGGACAGACCCAGCAGCCCCTCAGCTGTCCCCACGGGGGCCAGCAGCCAGCAAGAGGGGGCCATGCCCTTCCACACCTGGGCGAGACTCACCACTGAGACCCAGGCCAGGGACTGTAAAGCACAGTCTGGGCAGTTATGGTCTCCAGATATGACCAAGCAGACCCAGCACAACTTGAATTTAGGGTACGTGCCAAGTAACTTTTCAGTATATGTCCCAAATATACTTCAGTGTCTTCCGTGCGTACTTGCTAAACCTGGCACTCAAGAAGTCCAGCCTCACAGGAAGTGCTAGGAAGTGTCTCCTCCTCACCCAAGAGCAGGCAGCAGGGAACCAGCACTGGACTTAGGAGCCCCATTCCACAGTACTTCCCATTAAAGAGCTGCTTTTGAAAATGCATAAATAATGAGAAAAGTTTCTGCTAACAATCAGAAGAGATCGTTTCAATATTTTTCCATTCCAGGAAGACTCAGAAAGCAGGGACAGTCACAACAAAGATCGCCATGGTCACCGCTCACCTCCATCCTGAAAATCATGACTTCACCTCACATTCCTGCACAACCCACTACAGATCGTTACCAAAGAATCCTTGTGCAAACAAACACCAGCCCTCTGCGGCTCAATGGCAGGAAATGTAGCAGCTTTTTCTAATTTTAACTTCCTCCAGGAATGCATGGGTTCTGAACACGCCCACACCCACATTCCCGGGCCCTCTGCCGCCACCTCCGGAGCCCGGAGCACCAGGCATCCCTCCCAGGTCCTGGCTGGGTCCTAGGTCCCACGGGTGACAAAAGGGCACCCAGATGGGGGCGAGCCACTGGCTGTGCCTCGGAAGGCTGGGTCAGGTCCCTTGACGACAGACAGGAGCCGCGTGTCACAGGCTCAGCCGGGCACCCAGGCCAACACAGGGACAGTGTGGAAAGAGAATTCTGCACGTCCCTGCCCACCCCAGGATGCAGTGATTCAGAGTGTCCCGCATGCTGACTTTAAAGGCTCTGAGGCCAGGGGCGAATGGGCAGGCGCTGTCAAGACTAAAGCTTATTTCCCAGAAAGTTCAAAGAACTCCAACAATTCAATAGATCAAAACCATGAAAAGGATCTTCCTATTAGCAGAACCCAGAAAAGCCAATAAACATCAGCTTATGGGAAACAGGAAAACCTAAAGTGAAAACAAATCAGATACCATCTCACGTCCCCAGTGGAAAAGGTGGGCAAGGTGGAGCGCGGTGGGGACACGGAGGGACTCGGCCCGGGTAGGGCAGCTGGACCGTGCGCACGTGGGG
Organism: Dasyprocta punctata; assembly: GCA_004363535.1. Classification (NCBI taxonomy): domain Eukaryota; kingdom Metazoa; phylum Chordata; class Mammalia; order Rodentia; family Dasyproctidae; genus Dasyprocta; species Dasyprocta punctata. Next base: position 9,708 of record RJWM01029671.1, on the reverse strand, counting down.
CTGCAGCTGGCAGCAGGTGAGGGCAGTGACAGCGCAGCAGGGTGAGCAGCCGCTGGCCCTCGGGAGGGGAAGAACAGGCACCCGAGGGCGTTACACACAACAGGAGCCACGTGAGAGGGGACGAGCCGATGCCAGCTATGCACGTAGACTCGGACGAGCCTCAGGAACACGACGTTCAGCCAACAGGCATTCGCAGAAGACTACGTGATAGGTACCTAGTGCTGAAGCCCAGAATTTCTGTTGCTGCCTGGGGCTCAGGAATCCACATGTGGCTCGGCTGGGTGGGGACTCATCATCTTTTCAGCCCACCTGGGTGCTGGGTGCTGGGTGCTGGGTGTGGCACCGGCCTATGGGCTGACAGCTGAGGGCATCAGCTGGGTGCTGGCTGCTGGTGCATGGCCACCTTCATCCCTGGCCACTGGAGCTTCCCTGCATGGCAGCTGTGTCACCAAAGCCAGCAAGGCAGTGAGCGAGACGCTGTGACGTCAGGTAACCGAATCACACAGGGACACCTCCACTCTGATGAACTCTCCTCATTAGAAGAAGGTTGCCAGGCCAGCCCGGTTCTAGGGTGTGGCGAGCAGGAACCTACAAATAAAAGCTTAAAAACACAAAAACCAAACAGTACTGTTTGAGACAGAACCCAATGTGCTAAGACAAACATTGAGCATCGCAATCATCGGGGACGACAATCACAGCACTCGGGAGCAGGAGTACCTTAAATGCTGGGAGGGAGGGAAGGCATGCGGAGGGCTAGACAGCCTGGGGAGGAGTCTGGGGGCATCCACGTTCAGGCTGAAGCTCCATTTCTCAGCCTGGCCTGTGGCTACGCAAGTCTGTGCGAGTCTGTCTCCACTGTTTTTGTAATGCTTTCATCATCCCAAATATTTTCAAGTGTTATTTGTATCTCCCCAAAGTGTAGACCCCGTGGCTGGATCTCCGCACCCCACCTGCACTCGGTGGGGCCTTGGAAAGCTCGGCCAGTGCCTGCTGACATCCCCACCTCCCGCTGCCCTTGCCCAGCAAAGGAACAGACCAGCCAAGGCCCAGAAGCACAGTCAGCACCAGCAATCTGGTTCTTCCCACCTTGCCAAACCGAACCCAGAACCCTCCAGCTCTCCCGCAGGTGAGGCCGCGGCGCCCAGGCGTCTGCCGAGGCTCAGAGCTCGCCCCACCTCATGGCCTCAAGTAACGAACGCAGCTATGAAGGCTCCAGAGGCGGCCTCTTTTCACTGGGCCAGGGCTCTGCTGCAGGACTCCAAAGGGCCCTACTGTTGGGGTGGCGGGGGGCGGGCTGCACCTCTCAAGGCAACTGAAAACAACAACCATGGATTGCCAGAAGCTGGGAGCCACCCAGAACCACATCCTGTTTGGCCACACACTGATTCAATCATGCCAATGTCGCCTCGCACACAAAAGACCTTTGGAAGGGACAGCCGTGACTCCCGCGGTGTGGAAGGAGCCTGGTCAGCGTCTGGTCCCTGCGGTGGTGAGCGCTGCGACAGGGACCAGGCTGTACACTGCTGTCTGCCCTCCACACCCGGCACCACCAGATCTCTGCTGAATGAATGAATGAATGAATGAATGAAGAGTGGATGAAGCCTTTCTCTAGACAGGGCAGGACAGGCTGAGAGAGCAACAGATCCTCTCAGCGAGACAGCACTGCTGCAGGAGCACAGGACCACTGATGTCAGGGTCACCACGACCCAGGCTAGTGCACAGGCACCTGGGTGCCAGGAGGGGCACCGTGCATTCCCACAGTCACGTCCCGCAGAGCTTTGGTCTCCACAGAGACGCCACAGCGTGCAAGGAATCCAGGAGCAGAATGTTCCCTGTCACCGGACAGGGAGCTCGCGGTCTTCAGCGGAAATGTGCGCCTCGTGGGCACTGAGAGCTGAGGTCCGGCAGAGGGGCAGATCGTGAGAGGAGGGGCACAGCTCCAGGGAAGCCTGGCCCGGGGACAGAACTGGTAGGCGCCCCAGGCTCCGCTGGGACGGTGGGGTGGCCACCCAGCTCTGGGACACATTGCACCAGCTCCAGTCCCGGGGTGGGGGGCAGAAGTGGAGATGCTGGGGCCCACTGAGCGCTCTAAGTGTGTTCCTGCAGCCCCTAGTGCTGAGCTGCACCCCGACAGCTGGCCAGGAGTCCCTGCTCCCAGGGTTTTCTTTTCTTTTCTTTTCTTTTCTTTTTTTCTTTTTTTCTTTCTTTCTTTCTTTCTTTCCTTCTTTCTTTCTTTCTTTCTTTCTTTCTTTCTTTCTTTCTTTCTTTCTTTCTTTCTTTCTTTTGTGTGTGTGTGTGTGGTTAGAGGATTGAGCCTTCACACTGAGCTATATCCTTGGCCTCCTTTTTTGTTTTTTTCCTTGGAAGCAGGGTCTACGTCACTAAATTTCCAGGCGAGGCCTGAACTTGCGATCCTCCTGCCCAGGCCTCCCAGTGCTGGGTGTCATTGCCTGTGGTTTTCTCTTTTCGCAGCTCCCCTAGTTCTGTCCTGACCAGGCAGCTCTCCTTTATCACTTTCAGGGGCTTAAAATGCCCACCTACAACACCGCAGGGTCCTCGCAGCCCCAAGCCAAGTGGCCGGCCAGTCCGAATGTGCCACTGGTCCTCACCTAGCACAGAGCTGTCCCTGTGAGCGCACAGCTGGACCTGCCACCTGTCCGGGCTGAGCTCAGTGGCTTGTGGAGCCCGCACCAGCCACAGGCAGCTGGCCCTCCATCCACTTCAGCTCACAAAGGGCAAAAACAACAATGTCCCCCTCCAAAAGCTGCTGGAGACGCCTAGCACCCTTGAGGCCCTGGGACCTGCGCCAGGTCCACAGTCAGTGCCACATAAATGTCCACAGCTGTCCCCAGCTCCGTCATCAGGAAGCCAATCAGACACACAGCACCCAGATGTTTCCAGGAGATCCCTGCGCACAAAACCAGAATCCAAGAGACACAGAGGCGCTGTGACCCGAGAGCGCGTCTCTGCCCCCGAGGGCCGTGTGAGAAAGCCTTCCTCCCTAAGAGGACTGGAGGCTCAAGTGCAAGGTCACACGCGTGCCCGTGTGTGTGCATGTGTGTACATGTGCTGCGCACACTTAGAGACTCTCCCTGTGCTGGGCTCGCCCTGCACACGGACCAAGCACACCTAAAGGATCAGGTGCCCGGGTGTGGCCGTGAACGTGGACACATGGTTTACACAATACAGAACCATCTGGTCTTCCACATCTGCCCCCCAAGGGGGTAATGGGATTAGCGGGGACCTCAGACAGGGCCTGATGCGCTGGCCACCTGGTTCCTAGTCCTGGCTCCCTGAGCTCTGAACGTCAGAGCAGAAAATTAGTGCCCCGCTGTACCTGGCGCTCCAGGCCTTCCTCGGGTTCGCGCTGCTGAGAGATAACGCGTGTCTGTGCTCAGAGGAGAGCGGCTCGCCTCCCAGTGTCAGGCCAGGGAGAACAAAGCCCTCGCTGACGGGCAGAGACAGGCCGAGGCCTGACCCGGAGCGCGCTGGCCTGGCCAGTGCGGTGCCCGCAGACGCGAGGCCGCCCCCGAGGTCTTCCCTGCTATGCCTTCTCCTGGCCCGAGGTCCCAGCCAGGGCACCGCAGGGCACTTCCCTGAACGCTGCTGTCTGATGGGCCTGACAGTGTTGGGGAGGACTTGTCGGGTAGTTCAGAAGACGCTGCAGGGGGAGGGGAGAGATTGCTTGCCTCACTGTCCGAGCCAGACAGACAGACAGGAAGCACAGGCCCCAGAGGCGGAGCCCTGGCTTGACCGCAGGCCGCCTCGGGTAAGAGGTAAGAGGCACCTTCCGTGTCCCACGCGCCTGCCCTGAGCACGCACAAGCACCTGAGTGGCCAAACGTGTGGATGGAGGTGACAGATGACACAGCAACTTCTAGGCAGGCCTGGACACTGTGTCCCCCACCCAGGTGCCTCTTCCCTGATCCTGGCCAGGTGGGTGGCCCCGGGTGGCCTCGGCCTCTTGCAGCGGATGTGGGCATCCTCTGTAGGAATTGCAGGACGGATGCTGGGATCCACGTCCCTGGGAGACACGGTCACCCATGCAATTACCCAAACACGAGTGCAGGTGCAGTCCCCCAGGCCTTGGGGTAATGGCCTGGAGTCGGGGGCACTTCCAGTGGGTCCCGGAAACCCTGGCTGAAGGAACCCCTAAGAGGAGCAGGGAATCCTAGCGGCAGAGCTCGAGACTAAATGCTGGGGGACAAAACACATTTAGGCCACTTTTGTTCCTCAGAGTGTAGGTGTAAGGCTTGGGCCTCAGTTTCCCCACATGCTAAACACAGATGCTTACAGTGCCTGGCTCCCAGCGGGTGTCCCAGAGCCAGCTGTGTCCCCATGATGTGGAGCGAGCCACCTGACCGTGGCCACCACGGTTGGCAGGTAAGGGACAGCCGGCCCAGGTGCAGCCAGATTTCTGGGCCTTGAGCTTCGCAGGGACTGGACCTCTCCGGGTCGGGCACACCCCCCTGCCTGGGGGAGCGGCTCTGGGACACCAGCTCGACTCAAATCCCAGCCAAAGGCCTGACTCCGAGGTGGCTCCCAGGCCAAGCCGCCTGCCAGGAAGATCCAACCCGCGCCGAGCAGGAGGGAGAGAAACTCCCTTCACACCAGCCCTCCCTTTCTGGTTCTGGGACCCCCACAAAGGCAGTAGCTCCCCCCACTCAGCTCAGCCAGCTCCCAGGGCAGGGTGCACCCCACGGGACCCCTGGTCGGGGTGTTTTATGGTGATCCCCGTGACAGATCACCACATGTCACACACAGGCCATGGTGAAACCCGAACCGCATGACCCACAGCGGGACCAAGTCTTCCCTCCTGCCGCCGGCGAACAGCCAGGGAAGGCCAGGCTGCGCTTCTCCTGTGCTAAGAGAGCCTGCAACGCCCTGGGCAGCAGGCAGCTTGGAGCCATTGCTGTCAAACGCAGCAAGGAGCAGGGCCCAATGTCACCAGAACGGGGGGGCAGAAGCATAAGGGCCGAGCTGGGGCTGAACAGGGGAAGGATCCCGGCCATCCCTGCTGTCCCCGGGCTGTGTCCACAGCGCAGTTCATCCCATCTAGGCCACCCCGCACGGCACCTCGGGGGCAGCACATGGGATGGCGCTGCAGGCTCGGAAAGGACAGCAAGGCCACTGGGTGCCAGGCGAGAAAAAGCGTGGACATCTGCTCTAGCGCCTGTGCTCCTGCACCCGTCACCCCATGCTGTGAGTCCCCTCAGGTCTGGTGCTGCAACCAGGAAAGGTGGCCAGTGTCTCCCGGGCAGCTGGACCTCCAGACGAAGTGCCACCACTGCTGCTGCAATCAGAGACGGGAAGGCCGGAGGGGAGATGTGGCCAGGGCGCAAGGGCCGGTGGGTGTGTGCTGAATCAATGAGGGGTCTCAGCAATGACCAGCTCATCCCCAGGGGGCCTGCGGGTGGCCCATGGGTGCCACCTGTGTGACCTGTGGACACTGACCTTGTGCTGCTGGTGACACAAGTGGTCTGCAAACATCCTCACACAACTAGGGTGGTCACTGTCAAAACACACACAGAGGGGTCACGCTTGGCTGGGTGGACGGAAAAAAACTGGAATTCTTATTCATTGTTGGTGGGAACATGGAAACGTAGATGACAGCTATGGAGAAGAGGCGGGGATAGGGTGCCTCAAAAAATTGCAAATGGATTTAAGCACAGGACCCGCAGTCCCGCCTCTAGGTGTCTGCCCGGAGGAACCGAGGGCACAGCATTGCCACTGGGCCCCTGGAAACACTGCCCAGACAGCCGGGGCAGGGCGGACATCTGTGGACTCGGTCTCCACGCACAAGGCAATTCCACTCTGCCCTAAAACCCATCACACGCCCAGCACTCATGTGCCCTGGGCCAGTGGCTCCGTGAGGTCAGTGGTCACCAAGGCTGAGATGCTCCCAGAGGGTGGGGAATGGGATGCTGGTTGCCAGGGCTCAGGAGAGGGGCAGAACTTCAGAACCACAAGATGCAAAGGTGCTATGGTAAAACATCTTTATACTTTTATTTTTTATTTTTTGGTACCGAAGATTGAACTCACAACCTCACACCTGCCAGGCAGGCGCTTACGCCACTGAACTAAATCCCTGGCCCTATTTGTTGAGACAGGGTCTTACCATGCAGTTCAGGCTGGCCTTGAACTCACAACGATTCTCCTGCCTCAGCCTCCCGAGTGCTGGGATTAAAGGCGTGTATCACTACGCCCGGCTCTTGTAAAACATCTTTAATGAAAGTAAAAAAAAATGTTTAAAGTAAAAAATAAACAAGGAAGTCTTATAACAGGGGTCCTTTAGAAAAACAAAACAAAAAACCTAGTTTCTGAAGCCATGAGTCTGGCAACACCCTCAGGTGTTGAGCTCCTTTCCATGTGGGCCAAGGACCCACAAGATGATCAAAAGCAATGTTTAAAACTCAGCCCCTCTCCAGTTGTTTTTAGGAGGCCAAAGGGATCTGGATCCTCAGAACTAACGAAGAAGACAGGAAGTGGTAGCAGCAGACCTACTCCAGGAACGTTGCACAGACAGGAGGGTCTGAGCCACTGCGACCCCGAGGTGCGGCCCCAGTCGGGGAACGCGAGGCCGGCTCACTGGAGCCCCCTCTTCGAGCTCCACAGCTCTTTACCTGGAGGGTCACGCAGACTCGACCGCATCCAGGTCCTGGGCCAGCCCAGAGAGGACACTGAGGCTGGAGCTGCAGCCGGAGGACCGGTGATTTCGATTGTAGCTGGGCAGAGTGACCGAGGATGCTTTCAAACTTCAAACCAGTAGAGCCCCAGCTCCAGGCCATGTGACTCTGCAGGGGCAGCACCTGAGCAAGCCTGCCAAGCCTCCCGGGTGACTCTGACTCTTGGATACAGAGAAGAGACGCCTCCCCGCCAAATGCAGGTGCAAAGTCCGGACACCGCTGGGGATAGTTCAGCACCACTGTCCACAAGAGCTGTGTCTGAACGGGCCGCTGGACCCCAAGCAGTGGTGGGCCATGCAGGAAGCAAGAGCAGCCAGTTGGCTGCAGGGGCTTGACCGCCACCTGGGCAAAGGGCTGGGGGCAGGAGGAAGCCCAAGGCGCACACGTGTTTCACAGAGGGAACCCCGGTGGCACCCCAGGACAGCCCGGGAGAACAAGTGCTAGCGGGGCGGCTGGCTCTGTGACACCAGGAGCCTGAGCCGTGTCCCATACTCCGTGTGTGTCTGCTGAGTGAAGCGATGAATGCCTGAGCAGGAAGAAGGGGGTGGGGGTCCCAAGCCACACAACTCATAGCCCCTGTGGTCCACGCAAGGTCATCACAGGGTGCTAGTCCCACCGAACCCACCAGCACACGGGGTAACACACAACCTACGTGCGTCAGTGAGGTCGGGCTCTCAGGGTACCCCAAAGCCAGTCACACATTAAGCATTCCACATGTAAAATCAAAACCTCGCAGAAAATATGGGAAAAAATTAAAAGTCAGATCTCCTAAGCAGTGAGAAACACCTAACAAGATCAGCAGACTCAACAATAGCAGGAGAGACAGGGAGGGGTAAGCATGAAAGTCCTGCTGACATTAAACCAAAGACCGCGCCCGCAGGGAGCACGGCGGCTGCCTAACTTGCAAATCCTAAGGAAGAAAGCACTCAGCAGAAGGCTGAGAAGCGAGGTTTGCAAGGTGCAGGTACTCTAAAGCCAGTGTGGGTGAGGTCACACCAAACACCGTACGGAGACTCCAGAAAAGAAGGCCGTAACCCAGGGCCCAGAACCGACGGGACACCGTCCTCCAGAAATGAACCAAAACATGATCCAGAAAGGAGGGCGCCAAAGGGGAACAGAAATAAATTTCAGGACTGAAAACAGTACTCACACAAGAGCATTCCGCATCAGTGAAACTGCAAAACAACAAAACCACCCAATCATCACCTTTGCAGAAAATCAGAACACGGGGGGAAAATGGTTAGTGCTGACCCAGAGAAAATGACAAGCGGCAAACACACAGGGACCTGTCCTTAAAACTGGGACAGCCGGGCAGACAAAAGAAAAACACCTGGCTGCAACATGCAGTACAGCACAGAGGAAGCCTGGATTCAGCCGATCCACAGCAGGTCCCGTGTCCCCGGGGACAGCCAGCTGCTTGGCCGGTATCCGTGGGATAATCAAAAAAAATTTCAATAAACTCCTGGAAGTAGAAAACTGCCCAGAACTGCACCTGGCCCCAGGGTAATAATACCTGAAGATAAGGAGAAAATGAGAGGGGGAAGGAAAAAAGTCCCTCGTGTTAAAGAGGACATTAGGAAAAAACCTAGAACCTCCTCAGCAGGTCCAAAAAGAAAAACATCTCAAGGTCCATCTGGCCCTGGGAAGGAAGGGCAGTCAGGTGGCCCCACTTCAGGGTCTGCAGGGGGTGCTACTGACCACATTTGCACTCTGTGTAGAGTTCACACTCAAAAGAGGATGGATCCAGAACATTCCACAGTCCTCGCCGACATCCCTGAGCCGCCTCGCGTCGCTGACCGTCCAGTGGACCACCACGTGGATAGCCCCATGCTTCTTTCCACCAGCTGCGGACCTCTCAGGGACCAGGTCTGGGAAGGGCTGGGCTTCCGCACAGGTGCAGGAGGCCCAGCAGGACCCAACCTGGATTTCCATCCTGGCACCTCCTGGCTTTCTGGGTCACCCATGTCCCATGACCTGCGGTGCCTTAGTTTCCCTATCTGTAACACAGGGACGGTAAGTGTCCCCATGATCCACCCGTGTGTCACAAAAACAAAGGGTCTCTGAGCACATGCTGAAGACCCAAGGTGGCACATGGTAAATACCTCGTCAGCACAGCCTGCATGCCTCAGGCACGCAGGGCCGGGAGCAGTTGGGAGGGAGGGAAGACGCGAGCAGGATCTGTCAGCAGGACGCGGTGTGGTGACGTGTATTTGTTAATACTTCCACTACCAGGGAACATAGGCTTAACTACACCGAGCTTCTACCTTCTCTGCCAGACAGGCAACATTCACATCAGTTTGCCACCGAGGTTATTTGCCATCTGGACAAATGACTTTATTTCAGAAGTTTCTGGGACCCTTATAATTCAAAGAAGATAAGGGAATTGAAACGGTATCCAAAGCTCACACATCCTCAAATGTGGGAAGAAACAATGGCATAAAATCAAAGCCCTGATGCCAGCACCTGTGTCTTTAACTCTCTCTGTTGACATCAAAGCCGAAGGGATAACATGCTGACTGATGTTTTCAGACCCTCCGTGTCCATAGCACATAACAACACATGTGAACAAGACCAATTTACCCCAGTGGGTGAACTCTGGGATTAGGTAAGTGAAAGAATCTTGTATAGTGACTGCCTATAGGGCCTTATTACAGCTGAGAGCCAAACCGTCCCCTAAAAGTCTCATGTGTTGGGGGCAAGGGCTTTTGGAGGGGATTGGATCCCAGGGGTGCTATGCCCATTAGTGGATTACTCCACTATGAGTTCACAGATAAATGTGCTTTTAGGAGGTTGGGCCTGGCTGTAGGTGGTCACTGAGGGTGTGACCTGGAAGGGTCAATCTTATTGCCAGCTTCTTCTTTCTCTCTGCTTCCTGGCTGCCAAGGGTTGAACAGGTTTCCTCCTCCATGCCTTTCCGCCATGCCCTTCCTGACTTGGAGCCAGCTAACCATGGACTGCACCCTCTGAAAATGTGAGCCAAATAAGCCTCTCCCCCTTTAACTTGTGATTGTCGGGAACTTTGT
>RJWM01029670.1:0-24211 GCA_004363535.1 Dasyprocta punctata | reverse complement strand
AAAACTTGCATTGAAATTAAAAAAACAAAACAAAACAAAAAAACAAAACAAACAGACTTGCCCCTGTGAAAATAGGTACATCAGCAAAGAAATGAGCATTTAAATAGGGGACAAAATGCCCCAGGAAAGAAATTTAGCAGAAACTTATATAAGAGGATTGAAGAAAGGAAGTGAGGGAGAAAATTGGAAGGAAAAAAAATTGTTAGAAGTGTGGATGAAGGAGAAGTGAGAAAGTGATGCGGAGTGAAGGAAACGTGGTCCCCTGACCTGGGGAGACTACCATCCAACATAAACTCGTACACAGAGCTTTTGAATGAATACAATTTATAAATTATCTAGCCCTGGGAAGCCTGAAAACCAAGACCTGGTCACTGTCATGAAGATGAAACGTGAAAGTGTCTTTGGCCTTTATTGAAGCTTGCCATGCAAACCTCGGACATCCTTTGCTTCAATAGATGGCTCAGTTTCACACTCAAGCCATCAGACACTGGAGGTAATGTTCTTTTGGCTTGAGACCATTTTAAAATGTGTCAGTGATCCAAGAAGAGAAAGTATAACTGTTACTGAATTTTGGGGTGCTCAAGTCTCCTTCTAGAGGTGAATTCTAGGTTCTTTCTGGCCTGAACAAAGAATTGGTCAGGATAACTGCAAAAGGTAACAAGATGTTACATAAATTAAAGGCAGAAAAAGAAACAGGCTATGCAGAGAGAGCTGGGGTCAAGTAGGAAAATAAGTACACTCTACAGGAAAAGCGTGGGCAGCTAGCATGGGGCAGGAAACTGAGGCATGGCAGACTAGTTGAGGAACTAGGCCTGGTCTGTTAATCACAAAATCCCAGGACACATGGGCAGGAGAGTTTCCAAAGCCCTGCACACAGACTTCTCATGAGAACTCAAGCAAATCTGTGATCTGGCCTAGACCTGGTGCCACACTGAGGAGTGGACACTACCTAAAGGTCATGACTTTTCAGTTCGCTGCTAATGTGTTCTCTCACGATAGCCTGCCTGCACCCTGCACAGTGTGTTCATTTCCCTACTTTCTCTTGGCCCAAAGTCACTCTGCAGATCCTGCTTCTTTTCCTAAGTTTAATAAACGTGAAACCTTGCTACCGGTTATACTTGTCTTGGCCAATTTTTTGCTTAGGCCAAAAAAACCCTAGAAATCACCTCTAGCAGGAGACTCCAGCATCCCTAAAACCAGTAACAGATTTGGCACCGCCAGCCAGGTGTTAAGGCCCTTTTGTGCTTCCTTTTTGTTTTTCTCTCTAAAATCTGGTGCAGCAAAAGCTTTCTTTTTTCCCCCCTCTCTCTTCCTCTTTCCCCTCAGCTGGGGAGCCCAGGAAACGTTTGCGTGGCACCAGGGATAGTTTCCTACCTTTCCACCATGTGGGAGGGGGAGAAGAAATGCATGCCTTTTGTGTTTCTCCCAGCTCTGAGAGGCTCATAGGTCAGCTTCGAGTTCATCTTCCCTTTTTTTTTTCCTTTTCTCTTTCTCATTTTCAGCCACTCATTTTCAGTACGAGTCAGTAATGTGCACCCGGAGGGCCTGCTAGTAAGCCAGGAAGAAAATACGTCATTCAGGACCCACGCATATGACTTAGAATTTAGTGTGTCTTTCTATGCTCATGTTTCAGTTCTCCATGATACTTTGCTCAGAAGTTTTATCCTTTTGCGAAAATTTGCTATTGGTAGTTTGGTCTCCCGCTTAAGTAACTAACTAACCAAGTTTATTCCATTTTTGTGCTCAAAGCCTGATCTGTATTTTTCCCCTAGATTCCCTGATATATCTGGGTGTCACTAGAAGTTGCTTTCACAGTGCTTTATTTCACCACAATCTACTTTTCTATCCTGATTAGCAGTCATTTTGGTTCATGATGTGTGTTAGTCCTATGGGTCAGACATTTTGGTTCATCACAAGGTTCAGCCATTTTGGTTCATTCTGTGAGTCAGTCACATGGATTAAGCCATGTTTGTCAGCCATTTTAGTTGGGTACATGAGTCAGTCCAATTGTTTAGCAATGCTTGTTTGCCACTTTTCTATTTTTTTCTCTCTCTCTCTCTCTTTCTTCCTTTTCTTTCCCTTGTTTCAACTGGCCTTATGGTCACCAGGAAATCTCATCCTTGTAGACAGGAGTTAAATCTCCAATTTTAGGAAATGTATAAGCCTCCTTCCTGTTCTTTTTTGAGTTTGATTAGACTCCCTCCTTGTTTCTGTTACTTATGTAACAGTTTACCCCCGACGTCACTCAGACAGCATGTTTGTCTGCACACTGACTACCCCACCATTGCTCAGGCAGGTGTCATTTTGACCAGCTGAATACATTTGATGAAATTGTCATTTTCGTATTAGCTGTTGTATTATCTTTTAAAATTGAAAGAAAAAATATGGGATTTTTGGCCATCCTGTATTTAAATAAGTGGAGTACTGTGTGGTTAACAGAAATCCAGGTAATTTAGAAGCATGCCTGTCAAAATGAGAAGGAAATAGCCAGTAAAGCTCAACTCAAGTGGCCGTGGGTATGCAAAAGGAGAGCCTCCTTTTTCTTAGAACATTTTAAGCCTGTGGTGCTAAACCTATGGCACCTGTACCACAGTGCACCATTCATATCCTTGAAAGCTCTAAAATAGTGATGGTGAAACTTTAAGGGACCAAGGGCCCAAACTGCAACCCCAAACACACCTACTTATTGCAAAGTGCCAGTGCTGCAATTGAGCCTGAATCCTAAGGATTTATTTTAGAAAAAGCAACCATTATCTGATGCTCAGCTGTTCGGGATGCTGACAGAGAGGGTTCTGCAAGTCCACTGTGCCATGGGTTCGCCTCCACTGCTCTAGAAGGTTTGCCCTCACTGTTTTAAGGTTTTTGTTTGTTTTGTTTGTTTCATTCTAAAGAGGTTTCCATCTCTATTGTCTTAAACAACGTATGAAATTTTTACTATTAGGGTAAATGTAAGATGAACTGTTTCTCAAGTAGACCTATCTAAGTCTCCTAGAGTGAATTCTTTCTCAAGTGGCTAAAGTAGCACCTAATGGGGGGGGGACAGGCTCCACCCTAATTTCCTGGGAGTTTCTCAGGGAGCAAGTACAGGGCTCTACCCTCCTCCCTAAGGAGTTAATGGGGCATAGTGTGAGAGTTCTAAGGCTAAAAGAACCCTCAGCAGGGCACTATTCTTATAGGAAAGACACTGGTGTCACCCCAGCTCTAAGCAGAGAAATCTGCTTAGTACTTGTATCTGTCAAGGGTTGTTTTAGGGACTTAGTGGGTCTCCTCCTTCTGCATGGGATGCCACATGGAGGACCCAGGACCTAGCTATCTCTCTCTCAGTAAGCCCCAAGATGAGCTATAGGAAACACTATGACCAGTATCCTGGAGATCTCACTGACCTTGCCATTGGGTCACATCCTTGACCAGTGGGAATGGTTTTCTGCAAGTCCTATAGGACATACTCATAGTGGTCCTTCTCACTCCTTTAACTTGCATCTTGCCCTTCCCCTGAGTGAAGTCCTAGGAGCAGAGGGAACCCCTTAAATCCAGGTCCCTTTTTCAGTTGTAGATATCAAAAGATGAAAAGAATGGTTAAGCTGACTTTCAGAAGATTTTTAGTAGGTTTTCAGACAGGTTTTAAACTTTGACCCTTTCTTTTGACTTATTGTGGTGAGATGTTCAATCTATCTTGGCCACTTGTTATACCCCAGGAAAATCAAAGAATACTAGAATAGGATAAGAACTGTGTAAATGAATAATATGCTTTAAGCAGAGAAGGAAACCACTCTCCAGAGGCTGTTGTCTCTTTGACAGAACAAACTGGGACGATAATACAAGTGACGGGCTAAAAATAAAGTGTGACGTGATAGCTGATTTTGTTAAGAGAATGAAAAGGTACTAAGAAATTTGTTAATATAGTAAGTGAATGAGATTATACAGGGCAAAGAGGAAAATTCAGCTACATCCCATGGCTGATTTGTAGAAGCCTTTCATAAATACATAAACATAGATCCAGCTTACAGGGACAGATAGTCACTGGTGGGATGACAATTCATTTGTTCAGACTCAGGTACTCAGTCTAAATAACAAAATCTTCAGATGGGTCCCTGGACTCCTAAGACCCAATTACTGGACATAGTCTTTTCTATGTTCAACAATCAGGATCTACGTGAGGATGAAAGTAGAAGATCCAGGAGAAAAAGACAGGCCAAAATTATAGCTGTCTTAATTGGCAATGCTTTAAGCACACCCACTGCATTTAATGGGAAACTTAAAGACAACTGAGGAAAGAGTTCCTGCTTTAAATGCAAGAAGATCAGACACGGGGCGTGTGACCGCACCAAGCTACCATCTCTGCCTTGCTCTGATTGTCAGGTGATTGAGGTACCTGACTCAAGGCACTGGAGGACTGACTGCCCTACTCTAGACAGGAGCTAGGCCAGCCAAACCCCTCACATCCCTCTCTGATGAAGACCCAAGGAGCCTGCAGCAATCTGCATGTCCTGTCCATGGGCATCTCTATCTCCTGTCAAGGAACCTGGCAGGACCTGGACTTCATGGGTAAGCAAATTCTATTACCTGTTTTAACTTCCTTCTCTAGAAAACCTTCTCAAGAGCTATAGCCATAATTGAGGTCAAGGGTATCTCTAATTAGAGCTTCTTAATTTCTGGAAGGACATCAAAAGGCAAACAATGCAATTTTCAGCCCACAACACATCCTAGTGACCAAACTGCTTCCCCTAGGAACTCCATTTCAAAAAGCAGAGTTAATAGCCCTTACTTGAATATTGATATTAGGAAAAGGCAAAAAGGTCAGAACTATTCAAGTTCCAAATATACCTTTCTGGCGCTACAGTCCCAAGCAGTAATCTGTAAAGAAAAGGGCTACTGACCAATAAGCAATTATCAATAAAGCACAAGCAGAGAATTCTACAGCTCCTAGAAGCAGTTTGTCTTCCTGAGAAGGTCACTGTAATTCATCGTAAGGGACATGAAAAAGACATATCTAAAGTCTGCTTAGGAAATCAAAAGGCCAATAAGGAGATAAGAACTGCGACCTTACAACCTCTCAAAATCCTGGTTTTATTCTCAGCTCCTGAGGAACCATTAAAACCAGTCTATAGCACTTAGGAAGATAAATGGGCCTTAGGACAAGGGATTATTAAGAAGGGACTCTCATGGAATTTCAAAATCAGGCTGGTCTTTTCTCAAGAGACATAGTGGAAGGCTCTAATAAGCCTTCATGATTGTTTCCATGTGGGAAGAGATGCTACATTGGAAATAGTCACTCACATTTTCACAGGTCTAGGACTAGTGATGACTACCCAGGAGGCTGCCAACCTTGCCCACTATGCATCTCCAATAACCCTGGTAAGCCCCAAACTCTTCCTTCTTTAGAATCTGCCAGAGCAGAGGGATATGCCATGGGGGAGACTGACAGTTAGACTTTAGCCACATGCCATCAAGTGGGGAAATTAAGCGGATATCGGTCCTAATTGACACTTTCACAGGTTGGATTGAGGCCTTCCCTATCCATTCAGAAAAGGTTACAGAGGTCAAAGTGGTCCTCAAAGAAATGGTTCCCTAGTTTGGACTATTCCAGTCCCTTCCAAGTGACAATGGACTGTTTTTACCATTCATATAACTCAGGGGGTGGCAAAAGCTTTATGAATAAAATACCACCTCCATTCTACATGAAGACACCAGTCTTCTCAAAAGGTTATGAGAGACAACCAGACCCTAAAGCAAGTTCTGAAGAAACTTTGCCAAGAAATGTCTGAGTCTTTGTTTCAGTTACTAACAATAGCCCTGGATTTATAAGGGTTAAAATGTCTCCAAAACTGGATTAAATATGAGTACATTTGAGATGCTGTAGGGGAACACTTTTGTTTTAGTTACTTTTCTTATCACTGAGAAAAAGATATCCAACACTCAAAGTCAAAGGAGGAAAGGTTTATTTCTACCCAGAGTCTGCAGTGGTTTCAGGCCGTAGTCATCTGGCTCCAGGGCAGGACATCCTGGCAGGTGGGCATGATGGCAGGTGGGAGGAACAGTCCACAGAGAGCAGGCGGGAGGCAGCAGGCAGCTGCAACAAGCCTTTCTTTCTGCTCTTTTTGTATTCCATCCAGGACATAAGCCTATTGATCACTGCCACCCAATCCCAGGTGAGGCTTCCGCTATCCACACCCAGAACTGTACTAATTCCCATCAATGGAATACTTTAGTACTACATACTCTGAATCACAGTATCACATGCCCTAGATCCAGCCAACTCTGAAAAGCCCCACCTAAGTGCACGAGACTTTAGGGGGACACCAAGATAGAAGCCATAATACCTTTTCCATCTTCTAATACGTTAGTAGACCCAAAGACCATGAGACTCTTTCAATACCTTACTAATTTAGATCAATTATAACAGGCTATCTACCTGGATGGGAAGAAATCCCTGACAGCTCCTGGCCCACCTTGGAGACCAAGTGCTCATTCAAACTTGGAAATAAAAGACTCTCACAGATCATTTAAAACCAAAATGTAAGGGACTCTTTCCAGTGATAATTGCTAGATCCACTGCCTTAAAGGTGGCAGAAATAGATAACTGGATTCACCTTTCTAGTAAAAAGCCAGCCCCACTTGAACTGTCTGAAAAAAAGACCACTTGAAAGAAGAAAGTTGCTCCTGTGAACCTCTGGAAGACCTGAGGTTCTTCTTCAAAGAGCGAGACTCCAGTATTGTTCTAGTTGCAGAGAAGTAGACTCACTAATGACTCCAATTTGCCACAGCTTCAGTGGACACCTGTACTGAGACTCTTATTAGACACATAATGTAAGTAATCTTGCTAAGGCTATGGCTCTCAGGCTCCAGATAATTTGTGTAACATCCTTCTTTGTCATACTTTCTCCCCCATGGGAAGGGTGGACAAGTGACCTGCTCCTCATATTTGGGCTCTACATCCACAACCTAATAGTAAGATTAATTTCTTTGTGCCATCAAACATACAACTCAGCAATCACTAATTGTTTTCCTTTTGTCATTGGACCCAGCCAATGATCCAGTGGTAGTTAGAGAGCACATAATCCACAGTAGGTAGGGTCTACGACCCTGTTTTGGTTACTTTTCTCTCATCGCTGAGACAAAATACTTGATGCCCAAAATGAAGGAAAGGTGTATTTAGCTTACAGTTTTTTGGAGATTTCAATACATACTCAGCTGGCTAAAAGGCAGGGTGGTGTGACTAAGGGACAACTGTCATGGCAGCCACAAGGAACAAGGGCAAAAAGGGCAAAGGGAGGAACACACCTCCTTCCCTCCCTTATATTGTATGCTGACTCTACCCCTGGGCAGGTGCAGCACTCACACTGCCAATCCCAGCGCTGGACAATGAACCAATCACAAATGCTAGACTCAGCTACCTCCATGACTGCATGAGGTTTGGGGGGACATCCAAATACAAACTGTAACAAACCCCTTCCAGGAGAAAGTAGAATATTGAGCCCTCCACTCCCTTGGAACCCCATAAAGAATTGTGTGGATCTATACCTCAGGGCAGGAAATGAAGCAGAACAGGGCATGGCAGCCTGGCTGGGGAAATAGGTGTGAACTGTTACTTACAAAATCCTGGGACACATGCACAGAACAGATCCCAAAGTCCTGCACGTGGACTTCTCACTAGAACTGGAGCAAACTTTCGGCAAGTGGCATAGACCTGGCCAGGTCTGAGGAGCAGAAAAATGAGAAAAGGAGAGTTGCCTTTGAGCTCTCTGCTAATGTTTTCTCTCACAGGAGCTGACTCTTGTACTGTAGGGTGTATTCACTTTCCTAATTTTACCTGCCCAAACTCACTCTTCAGGGACTGTGTCTTTTCCTACTTCTAATAAATGTAAAACTTTACTACTCTTTGCACTTGTCTTGACCAATTCATTGCTCAGGACAGAAAAAACCAGAAGCCATCTCTAAAGGAGACTCTAGCACCCCAAAAACGAATGAAGTAACCTCTATCAGAGGATTATGCAAATGAAAAAATCATTTAAAGGAGTTTTCCTCTCCACTTTTTTCTTTCTTTCTATCTTTCTTTCTTTCGAGTCTGTAGTGTAAAGCTTGTATGGTTACTGACCTTTATGTCTCTAAAAGCTGGTGTATGCTATGTATTAATTTGCTTTCTCTTTTTTGTTTTTACTCTACTATCTTATTTAAAACTTTTTTCACCAATTTTTTTCTTAACCAACTTTTTAAAATTATTTATTCATTTCCGTAATGGGCATTGAACCCTAGTCCTTTTTGTTTTGAGGCAGGGTCTCACTAAATTGCCCAAGATGAATGTGAATTTGCAACACTATTGGCTCAGTTCCCCAGAATGTTGGGTTTTTTATTTTAAGGCCAGATATGTCTTCAATGTTTTTACACTTCCATGTAGATTATTTTCTGGCTGAGAAACAAAATAAAATTTAAAAATCATTTTAAATGATTCTCTACTGCCATGCAAAATAATAATTTGATTTGAATACTTGGTAATCTGATGCTCAATTTTCCTTTCTCTCTAGTTACTTTTCTACATATTTTACTCCCACCAAAGCAATCAGTCCTTTTTCTGCTAAGGTCATTGCTCCGTAATTGAGTCATAGTTATCCCCTCTGCTTAGTCTTTTTTGGGTATACACAAATTCTTTTTCCTCGTATTATGGACAAGTCCACTGAGTGGAGTCACTTTTAGTCTTCCTCAAGCAGAATTATCTTTCGTCACATGTAAACTGTCTTCATTAGCTTTTCACCACTGTAACAAAATATCTGAGAACAAGAACTCAAGGGTGTAAAAATTTATTTTGATTCATGGTTTCTGAGGTTTTAGTTTGTACTTTGCTGGCTCCATTGGCATGATCCTGAGAGAAGGAAGAAATACATTGATGAAAGAAAAATTGCTTACTTCATGACAGCCAGGAAGCAGAGAGAGAGAGAAAGAGACCTAGAAATATATATATATACCCTTCAAAGCCACACTCTCATTGACCTGCTTCACTCCATTAGGCCCCATCTCCTAATAAGCCCATTCAGTTAATGAACTCATCCGCGGATTAATCCCCTTGGTGAAGTTGGAGTTCTCACGATACAATTACTTCCCAAAAGCTCATCACCTGGCACAGAAGCCTTCAGCCCAATTAGCCTGAATTCTCAGGGTCATCTGTGCCTTTCTGATGAGATGTACCATATTCTGTATTGTATTAAAACTCTTTGTAAGTGTGTCAGTTTCCTGCTAGATCATCACAGTTTTTGATCTAGTGTCATCCATCTAATAATTACTCAAGAAATAAATGTATGAATGAATTAATGGTAACAGGAGAGATGTAAGATTAAAACAAGATTTTATGTGAATATTTCAGTCACTTGGTTTACAATATGATAACACTTTGTTATTACTGGTAATGTACTGGGAATTGAACCCGGAGCCTCTTGGGTATGATAAGCATGTTCTCTATCATCAACCTACAGCTCCAGGTGGTGAACTCATAGACCAGCTAATAGGTAAACAAAGGAATAGCATGTGTTTTAAATTTGATACTTAGTGTTAGACCCATCCAGATAGCCAATGTTTCCTCTTCATTTGTACTGAATTTACATAGCATGCAACTATGCCACCTAACGAGTACAGAAATTTTGTTCATGGTCAAGCTAACCTTTATTACAAAAATTTATAATGTAAATGTTTATTTCCATATGCAAGCCAACTGAGTTATTAGTCTTAGGTCAGCATTCCTCAAACAAGCATTCTTCACACAAACCTCTTAGAATTGGTGTCAATAATCAGAGGCATTCCTCCCTTAAAATATTTATGTACAAAAGAACTTTCTCCCACCTAGTCATTAAAATTTATATATTAGAATCTGGGAAGGAAGCAGAAAGTAGAGTGGAGCTAGTCTGGACGAGGTCAATCAATTAGTTGGAACATGATGTGATTGTGCTGGAGTCACATGGTCATGCCTATGCTGGCCAGTTAGCTTCACTCCTTTAGAGTTTCAAACCCTAACCTCAGTTTCTGATCAAACGAGAGAATGAATTTAGAACAGCACAAATGCATCCCCATTTTTGGAAAATAAAGAGGCTCAGAATAACTACTAAAGAGCTCCTTAAATTCAAGGTAGGTTTGAAACTAGAATTACTAAAGGACTCCCTAAGGTGAAAAAGGAGCCAGATAGCTATGGTCTCCCCAAAATGTTTGTAGGTTGAGGAGTTGGAGAGTTGGGGTGGGACTGCTCAAAGTAGCTCAGTAGAAATAGAAAACAAACAAACTATGTTAGGGTTATCTTTAGAATGCTTGTGTCGTGAAAATCTAAAGGAGAATTTTGAAAATTCTGTTCTGGTCCCTTTCTGAACTTTATGTGCCATTGCATGATTGTCATACTAGTTTATTGCATTTTGTGAGGGAATAATAGAAATGGGAACATTATCAAAGTATTTCCTCTCAAGATTTTGGCCTCCAGAGGCTGCTGCTGAAAAACAATTGAGCAGAAAACACTATTATTTGCAAATGCATTGAAGCACACATTTTATTTTATTTTTGTTTTAATTTCCCAGGAATCTTTCTCCCCAAGGCAAATGGTGTGGGCTGCAGTTAAAAGCAAGCAATTAGATGTACTGAGATGGACAAACAAGAACAGAATGTTACTGGAATTTGAAATTTTGCCAGTCATGTGACCATACTTATCTATAAAACTATTTCAAGTAAGCAAAAGAAAAGATATTGATTGAGGCAAGAAAATCCACTTTGTAATGTTCATGTCTCCTTGGTCTGCAGCATATTTCAAATAACGAATGTTTCCAAATTACTTTATTCTGGATACATATCCATTTCCTCTCTCTGCCTGCCCCATATGTGTTTATAATGACATATTGATTTCAAGTCGAGCTGGAAATGGAGTGGAAGCTACCCCTCCGACTGAGAAGGGGGATATTTCTCCTGAGTCAGCGTGCCCTGCACACATTTTCAATGCATGATCTGTCTGCTGGGTGATTGGGCCTCAGGCCATGTGGACAATAAGGTTAAGAGGAGGGAATGGGAATAGGAAAAGAACAGAAGTGGCACCTTTCTCATGGCAGAGGTGAATTGAATTCCAAGTCTGCGTTAGTCGTTGTCTGTCAAATTCCTTCTTTCCAAGTACTTTTCAAAGTCAGTCCCTTTAAATCTAACAACCCTGACAATTCACAGTATACATGTTAAACCACAGAGCTTGGTTCACCATTCTGTTCCTGCCAGAATTATTACCCTATCTTGACTCATCCAATGACATATAAATAAGACAGTGGCCAAAGGGAAGACCTCAGACAGTTTCCACTCTAGTATCAGAAAACTTCCTCAATTCTGAATAGATGGCAGTAGAGAAAGTACACAGGAAAATATGGCAGCAGCAAACCATCTGAAATTATGCAGAAAATATTGGCCATATACAGGCCAAGAAAGAATGCATGCAAAATGTAAGCCCAAATTATGGGTGTTTAAAAAGCAAATATGGTTTTATTATTTTCAGCTGCACACTGTAACTTTGAAATAGAGTGATTTCATTTAGATGAACAACTGATTCTGCTCTAATGAACAGATAAGATGAATTTCTTCCAATAACTTTCAATTTTCATAGAAATACAATATTTTCAGAAAGTTTTTGATTTCACATAGGTTAGGGAGCTAACACTCATCTGGTTATTACTAAATGCTGAAACACTGAGACCCAAGTCAGATAATTTGCATATGTTATCTGCTTTAATTAAGTTTAAATTATAAAAGATATTCAATATCCCCCTTTTACAGGAGAAAACCTGAGGTTTAAGATGGTAATAACGAGGGTACACAATGAGGAAGGAGCAGGGGTCAAACTTGAACTCAGTGCCCTTTGCACTGCTGGGTCTCATGGTGTAGATTAAATGTGCCCAAGATAACATCTATTAACTCATATTATTTAAAAATGTCTTGGGAGTTGTAATCAAAAATTAAGATCCACTTGTCAGTCAAACAAAATACTATAGCTCATTTTACATGTATAGAAAATATATACAAATATTATATGGAATTAAGTTTATCTCAATAATGTTATCAGTTGTTAAAAATCTTTTTTGAATTCTTCTTTGGAATTACCTTTACAGCCAGTGTATGTATAACCTGAAGAAATATTCATGACATATTCTAAGCACCTGCTAAGCTAGAGTCACTAAATTGTGGGAATAGTATGTAAATAAATGCAATGATCCAATTCCTGCCCTCTAGTAATTTGAAATTTAGTGAGGTGAATGGGATATTTATACACCTATCTCACTGAAAGACCATACAGCAGTGCCCATAATGCAGGATGGGAAATTTTCTACATATTATGGGTGAAAGAATTAACAGCTATTCTAATTAAATCTGGCATACTAAATAAATTTGGATTCATTTTAAATGTTTTACCTGTAAACTTATTTCAGTAATACACCCTTTATGTATTATCTAGAATGGGTGCCACTGTATACATGGCGAGACCTGGGGGCAAAGTTTATTGTTTCTTCCAGTCCAACAATGAGTAGACCTTGCATATGTGTTGAAAAAATAAAAAGATAACTTCTACACTGTGTTAATCACTTTCCCATTGCCTAGAAAAAATACCCAACACCTGAAGTGTAAAGGAAGAGAATTTAATTTTGGCTCATGGCTTCAGTGGGTTCAGTCCACAGCTGGCTGGCTTCAAGCAGAAACAGCATGGCAGAAGGGCACAGACAGAGGAAAGCCACTCACCTGTGGCAGCCAGGAAGCACAGAGAAGGGAGGCACTGGGGCCAAGAACACATCCTTCCAGGTCATACCCCAGTGACCAACAGCACATTCAGCCAACTACTCATGAATGAATCGATCTGCTGATAAGCACAAACTCCATGGTTCAGTCACCTCCCAAAGGTACCAATTCTGAATACCTGAGTTTCTGTGGAACATTTTAGATCTAAACCATGATCTACACTACCTTGGGGCATTTTGAAATAAGGGTTTCAACCTATGTTTTATCTACTACACCCTGGCTCTGGTAGTAGATCTAATTACTTCACGGTAAAGTTGATCAAAAATGAATTGAACTCACACTTGATTTGCCCAATTTAAAATCCACCTTTTTGCAGACAGTTTTCCCTTTTTTTTGAAATGAGTAAAATTGTTCAGAGCTATGATAGTGGAAAGTATTTGTATTGGGTGATATGCTATGTACCCCCAAGTCCTCACGTACTTTTGATGGGACTGAGTCTAACGCTTGTCATCAGTTTGTTGTCTAGCACTGGGATTGGTGATGTGAGTGCTGCACCCACCCAGGGTTGGAGCTGAGATATAGTGTAAGGGAAGGCGGGTCTTCCACTTCCACCCTCTCTCTCTCGCCAGCGTGCCTTGCTACTTGTGGCTGCCATGAATGGCAGCCCCCACCACACCACACTGCCTTGGAACCAACTTAAGTATGGACTGAAACTCCTGAGAAACTGTAAGAATAAATCTTTCCTTCCCTAATTTTGGGTGTCAGGTATTTTGTCTCGGCAATGAGCGAAAAGTAACTAAGACAGTATTTAAAAGATGTGGTCACAATCTCCCATGACTGTTTGCAAAAAGGCCCCAAATTATGTGAGCATGCAGTAGCAATTTTTTTTTTCCTTTACAGTGCTGGGATTATCCTGAGCTTCACACATGCTAGGCAAGCACTCTACCACGGAGCTACATCTTCATCCCAGTAACATGCTGTAAATAAATGACCAGATCAGCTGGGCGTCCTTTGGGAAAAAGCCAGCCTGACTTTGTCAGCCTTTCCTCATACCTCATCTGGAATGTCCTCACCCTGAGATGTGATCTGAATCTTCCAGTCACTGGGCACTAAATGAATGAGATTTAATTGTTGACATGAAGAAAAATTATCATTTCTCAGGGCTTGATTCACTTTTCTGCTGAACATAGACCAACAAAGCAAAAGAAACTTCTCTAATTCACAGATCTTTCAAAATAGGATTTTATAGCTCCCACTTTGCCTTTCAATCAATCATTTGCTAAATATTTCCTCTTGTTTAGCTAATTCAGTACATCAAATGCATCTATTCTTATTGAGAAAGTGGAGACATTTTGTAATTATCTGACTTGTGGGTTGATGCAGAAACTCATTGCAAATAATTCAATAACTCAGGCACCAAAGTGGGTATTTTGGACTAAGATGTTTAGGGGACTAGCCACTGGACTTAATGTGTATGCATAAAATTTTCTCTTTGTTTAGTTCTGTGAATCAACAGCAAAATGAAAAGGGTTCTGAGGGGTAGTGTAGATAAAAAGTTGGATACAGAAAGCAATTTTGCTTCTGCATTTTTTCATCTCAAGGCTTTAAAATTTCTGATTATTAATCTGCCATTGGAAGTTTCTATCTGTGTGGTGTTCTAGTTATCTCCCAAGCAGGTGTTCTGGAAGACTTTTTTTTTTCTTCCCTAAATCTCACCTTTCAACAGATAAATAAATATTTTAGAGGCTGGGAAATCAACAAAACCAAAAACTTATTTTTACCACTCGTTCCCAGAAAACAAATATCCACAGCGTAAGAAAGAACTGGAATGATTCAGACCCTGCTTTTCTCTGCTGCTGAGCCCCTCACACACAGGATGCCCTGGGTGAGGAGAAATAGTGACCTTTTATTGCTAATTTCCATGGTGCATGGCTCTAAAGCTTTGCAGGTATAGTGCAAGAAAGACAAGCTCCATTATGTGAGCTAGAGTTCAAGAAAAAGGAACCAGGATTGGGAAGGGGAAATGGTTGCAAAAGGAATGTAGTAGTAAATATTTCCAATGCACTGGACATTAACTCAGACAAGAAGTAAACCAGGTAGGAATTTAATTCTTTGTGTCATCGTTTACCTTCTATCACTATACGTCTTCATCATCAAATTCTTAGAATCGCGCTCCCTCACTTTCCTTTCTCTGTCCTTCCCAAATCCTTTGCCTTCACAGTTTCCCATGGACTTAGAAACCCCAGGGGTGGACACTAGGTTGGCTCCCTGGACACTGACCTCTGCCCTGCAGGTGGGCTGTGGGGAGCGGGAGGGGCCGTGCTCTCCTTGACTTTCTTGATGGGGTGTTTTCTGGACTAGACACACACAATAAGCATGGGCACTTTATTTGCATGCACCCAGTGAAGAGACTTTTTTTTTTTTTGATGCAGCCATGGATTTTTAGCAATTCTACTTTTTATAATCTAATGACTATTTTAATTAGAAAATCAAAAATTATTCATGATTCCAAATCTGTTAATTGCCCCTTAAGAACTAGGGTCATATGCATTTATGCAGATGTGCACATACACACCAGATTAAAACAATAGATTTGCTCCCCTGACCCTTGTTAACGGATTGGATCATTATTGAGTGTATGCTACCCAGAGGAGTGCCCTGTCCCCAGAGTAGGTCATTTTCCTAAGGTAAGTTCTTCTTGAGTTTTGGCATTGGAGTGTATGATATTGTTATTATCTAGTGTCCACAGAGTTGGAATAAAGGGTCATCTTGAACAGCCAGCCATCTAAGGGAGGGATTTTCCTTTATCATATCCTCTGGCTCCTGGCTGAAGTATCCAAAGGCCTTTGGAACCCATTGCTTCCTCTTGCATCTTGAGTGGCTCTGAGCACTAGAACCTCCTTGCATTTTTGACATGAAATTTGTCTCATGCTATTCATCCTGTGGTTTGGCACAGTGCCTGGTGGCTGTTAGGTGTAATTTCCCCACAGATGGCAGACTCTCCCCACCAGCACCCAGATCCCCATTCCTCCACCAAGGCCTTTCGTCATGCGCCCTGATGCTTTCAAGTCCCTTCAGCATTTATGGCTGTGGCCTCACTAAATTCCAAAACAGTCCTCTTTGCACATAATCCTGAAAGGCTCCCTGTGCGTGTTCTCAGTGAGTTTTACAGTGAGGAGAACCTGCCAGAAGGACAACAGGTAGAGATTCTGCATGTAGGAAGAGGAGAGAAGACAGCACTTATCTCTGTGAAAACCTGCTCAGGGTGCGGTGCTCTGGGATGGGGATTTGGCTGGAGAGGTGGTAACAGGCTTAAAATGGGTGTGTGCAGCACAGATGTGGTGGGAAGTCCTGGTTGCAGAGCTTGTGGGAGATGTTAACTTCCCAACCGACAAATTGTTTTTCATTTCTAGGCTTTAGGTGCCTCATCTGTAAAATGGGAATAAAAACCTGAGTCTCATGACAGCATTCCTTTCATTGTCTGCCGATGGGAGATTGGAAACTGAGTTTGCAAAGTAAGACTATGGCCATAAGGGCATAAAACAAAATTGGACTTACTTTCCTTCTTTCTATAATTTGATTGTCTATTGAGCATATTTTATGTGGCAGACACTCCTCTAGAGACTGGGCAAAAAATGCAAAAAGTACTGCTCTCTATGTATGTTAATGTTTAAGACTGAAAGAACCAAAATTCTGATGGATGCCACAACAGAAAAAAGTTACCATTTATGCTTGCAACTCAGAAAGAAATATGAAACACATACCAGTGGCTGTGCTGTATGCATTTCTTGTGTTCTTCTGTTCTGCAGTAATTTTCTGTTAAGAACATACCCCAAGTGCTCACACAGGAGGGGAAGGGAGAGGATATTCAGTCTGTCAACTCGCCTGAAAGAGATTAGACCCTGGCGGGGAGATTTGTGATGCACAGGAGCTGAGGAAGCAGCTATTTTCCCTAATTCTGGCTACACAGAGCCTAATCTTCTGGTATACAGAGAGGATTATGCCGACTGCCAAGTGGTGAGAAGCTCTGCGGCAGAGGGTCCCCTAGGCAGGCAAGGAAGCTGCTCTGTAGCCACCTGGCGATGTCTCCTGTTACACATTCAAAGTCGAATCGGCTTCTGGGTCCCAAGAACAGCCTCTTTCAGTGGGCAGGAGTGGTGTCCATATTAGCATCCTTTTTAATCTTCTAAAGTTTCTCCCTGCCTTGATAAATCTGGGCTTGGCGAGGCTGAGTTTGGTTTTCAAAGCCAGCATATTCAGAAACAATCTCTTCCAAAGTAAGGGACAATCTTGCACACAAAGGGACATATGGCAATGAGTGACAGTAATTTTCATTAATATAATCAAGGATGCTACTGGATCTACTGGGTAAAGGCCAGCAATGATGCTAAATATCCCTCCGTGTACAGGACACCACCTTGATACAAAAGAATCTCTTTGCCCAAAATGTCCTTAGTGCTGAGTCTAGGAGACCACCCTGCCGTGTCATGCCTGAGGTGCAGGAGGCACAGGAGGAGGCTCAGGTACAAGAGGTCATCTAGGTCTGAGGAAAGTGAGCAGCAGAGGCAGCAGCCAGGACCGTTTCGGAGTGTGTGCAACTCGCCGTGTGACAGTAGCCTCCCCTGCAAAACCTGGAAGGTGAGTTAATATCCTTCTATCTTCTCGGCGACTGAGAAACACTGGATTCCCAGCAGAACAGTTCCCAGAGTCCCCGATTCCTACCCTTCACTCTAACAGGCAGCTTTGACCTGGATGTAATTGCCTTAGGCCTTGATCTGACAAAGCTCTTAGGACAGAACCTGGCGCAGGCTGATCAGAGCCAAGCTGTTGTCACTGTCCTGTGTGTGTTAAGGGAGGGCGCTTTCCGCAGGCTTTGGAATATGGTTTCAGTTTCTACCAGGGACATCTTTCGGTCTTCCCCTCTTCAACCTGATGTAGCCATCACTTCAGCATTTGTCATGGCTTTTAATTCTCTTCATCTGAACCATCTGATTTTAGAGTGATTGTTACCTTCCACTTTGCTGAGTCTTTGATTCTGACCGAGTATACGTGTCTGCATATTTTCTGTTATCTCTGCACAGTACCTATATGGGTGGATGGAACCACAATGACTACAGCTTCCCTTAGTGTTCTAAGATAGATTAGGAAATGTCACTGCCCTGTTTAGCATGTGGCATCACTTCTACACCCTACAGAACAGTTACCAAGCTGCTCATTTACCTGGATAGTGACTAGCACTATGCCTGCTACAAATTAAGATGCAATCAGTATTACAGTCTTTGCAGTATTTGAGATATTGTTTTGAATAGTCTAACAAATACTTTTTAATAATTTTCACCATTGTGAAAGATAAAAGCCACCTTGAGATTTTTAAATATGAACCTTAAATGTCTTCCTATAAAACAGAGTGAAGGAAAGTGCCGAGTTTATGTAACCTTCTCAAGTTTTTAGAAAGTTTCCTCTGTACTCATCAAGTGCTGGTAATTCATGAATCCTCCCCTCATCTTATCATTTTGTCTGTTGATGTGGATAAGCTCAGGGCTCTGTGATACACTTTGAAATGGAAGAAATAAAGAGAGTATGGAAGAGTGGTTTATTAAGAATGTATTATATTCCATGCTAATGTCAATATAAATGCAAAATAAAAACCCAGCTGGACTTGAATGACTTGGAAAGATTCTGCTATTCTTCAGAATTTCATTAATCCAGTCAGAAATAACAGAGGCCTGGTAGAGCTACCCACCCTTCCCCCAAACCTCTACCTTCTGTCATTGTTCATTTTAAATAGTTTTAATGGCTTTGGAAGTATTCATGAATTCCAGTTTCTTCACTCTCCTAATCATGTTGTCGGCTTAAAATTCACATTTAATTAACCTCTTCACCCAAGGCATAAATCAATAATAAAACTCCAAATGCTTACCATACCAATAATGATTTTCATTTGGAGGGAAACTGTTGAAAATTAG
Source organism: Dasyprocta punctata (assembly GCA_004363535.1). NCBI lineage: Eukaryota > Metazoa > Chordata > Mammalia > Rodentia > Dasyproctidae > Dasyprocta > Dasyprocta punctata. Next base: position 5,516 of record RJWM01029670.1, on the reverse strand, counting down.
ACATTAGGACGCCTGAAGAAAAGCACAGAAGTAGTGGTGTGCAAAAAGGGAACTAGTATATAAACTATGAAAATGACAGCCTGGATTTGAGAGCAAATATCCATTTATTCAGACTTCAAAGACTATATGTTTAGGATAGGTTTAGAAAATGTTTTTTTCTAAAAAAATTAGAGGCAATCTAACACACTAAAATAGGAATGATACAATACTAAAATTCTTAGAAGAAAATGATAAAAGAGGAAGTATTTTTTGGGAATAGAACTAAAGGCTTTGCAGCCTGACAAACCTAGTTCAAATTCTTGCACAAACATTTTTGCCATATGACATTCGGGATGTATTCTAACATCTCTAATAGTTAATTTCCCTATCTATAAAATAGAAATATTGGCATCCACCTTATTGAAGAAGTCTAGGAATTAATTAAGATAAAATAGACTGAGACATGGATGAAAAATTTCACAGATATATGTGTTACAAATACAGTAGAGAAAGCTTGACCCTTCAATCACTATTGATTATTGATCGATATAGAAGAGAATTGGGATCCAAACCAAATCAGAGGGTGTTCTTCCTTGGAATTCCAAGTGTGGGAAAGAATTAGTTCAGCCCCTCTCATGGAAGGATATTATTAAATGCAAGCCAAGGGCCCACACTTCCTGACATAAAGAGAAAGTGGCACACACACACACACACACACACACACACACGTGTGCACAGGAACAGAAGTGAGAGGCTCCGTCACTGATCCACGGAGCCATCTACAAATAACTACACACATCCATGCCCTGCTTGTGTCTGGTTGAATGACTCCTTCCCTTCATTTCCATGCTTAACAGATTTGCTGAAGTAGAAGTTACATGTCATAAAATAAACCCCCAATAAGTGTGCAATTAATTAAGTGAGCTTTGGTAAATTTTTAGGGCTATGCAATCATCAGCATGAACCAATGTAGACTATTCATGTCACTTGTTTGAGGTGGTTCACAGCTGGTTCCCTCCTCATCTCCCCTCCCAGCCATCATTACTCTAATATCTATGTAGATAGACTCATCTTTTCTGGATATTTATATAGAATCACACAATACACATCTTGGAATCTAGGCCCTTCCACTTGGTATACTGTTTCTGAGCTTTGTATGAGTTGCTTGCTTGTCACTGGGACAAATACCCAATCATGTAATTTAAAGGAGAAGAAGTTAATTTGGACTCACAGTTTCAGAGTTCTCAGTCCACCGCTGGCTGCTTCAAGGCAGGAATTATATGGTGGAAGAGCAGGATGGAGGAAAGCTGCCCAACCCATGGCAGCCAGGCAGCAGAAACCTAGAGAAAAGAAGACAGCCTTCCAGACCACACCCCACCGACACTCTGCCTCCACTCAGGCCCTATCACCTAGCAGTACATTCAGCTATTCATTCATCAGGTGGCTATTCCTGCTAACGATCATAGCACCCCCACAATCCCATCACCTTCCAAACACCCAGCCTCTGAACACGTAAGACTTTTACAGGACATTTTTGACGTACACTGTAACATTTCAGATCAGACCCCTGAAAGGCTCACATTCATCTTATTGTACAAAACACTTAGTCTGTGTCAAAGAATTGGCAGTCTTAACAGTTTCAGCACAGTTCAAAAGTCCAAGACCAATGTCTCCTCTGAGATACAAGGCACACTCTTAGCTATAAGCCCTGTAAAAATTTTTTTAAAAAAAAGTCAAGTATTTCTATCATAGGACCGCACTGGGTAAATATTCCTATTCTAAAAGGGAGGAATGGGGGACTAGAACAAAACTGACTGAAGCAAAATCAAAACCTTGAAGGATAAATATTAAAACCGATGGCTCCAAGCCCAGCGTTCAGGGCACATAGTGTCCAGACATGAGCTCTAAAAGACTAGCCAACCCCACTACTATGGCCTTGCTGATTGCAGGCCAAGGGCTTCTGTTTTGGGCTGGCTCCTCTTGTTGCTTGTAGCCTTCCTTGATAGGTGTTGCACATTTCTAGCATTTCTAAATTTGTAGTGTCTCCACTACACTTTTGACTTTACTTTCACTGCTTTGCATATCATCCTCTCAGGCGAACATAGCCTGAGCTCTCAGGCTTTCCTTTGCAATCTAGGTGGAAGCCTCCATGACCTCACAATTCTTGCATTTTGCATGCCTGCACAACCAGCACCAACATGGATGATGCAGAGGTCTCCTAGCAGCTTGAGCAGAAGCTGGGCCATCTTAGAGTATGGTTACAGCAGACCCTGAGTTCCTGGATGACTGGACTTGGAGTATACTTCCGTAAGTGAGACAGGCATGGTGGACCACTCATCTCAATGCAAAACCTATCAAATAACTTTCCTTCTTTTATACCTTTGAGCCTTAGATGTGTGCAGTGGATGTGGTTTGGTCAAAACCTTAGACACCCACAAGGCATCTTTCTTTTAAAGGCATCTTTTCTACTGTGTGCATCCAAAGTACTTGGCTTCTTTTTAATGGCAATGACTTTTTTCAGCATCCTCACTCTCCCTGATCCTGACCCCTGGCCCCAGGAAGCACCTGACTTTATAGGTGTTTCCTTTCAGACAAAACTGCAAACTTTTCACCTTTCAGCTCTGCTTTCTGCACCTAATTCTTCCAGTAAATCTGACTAAAAGCAGCCAGCAGTACCCACACAATGCCCTGAATGTCGGGCTGCTTGGAAATTTCCTCTGCCATATTAATTAGTCTGCAATCTAGTCCACTGGAATTTCATGAACTTGGTCTTTACTATCCACATCCCTATCAGCATTCTTGTCTTTTGAGCTGTCTGGTATCTCCCATCAAAAAATGCCTACAGCATTCTGGAGCTTTACTAGCCTGAATCTCCAAACCTCTCCAAACCGATTCCACAGCCAGTTTTAAAGACTTCTGAAGCACATGGTAAGGTATAGTCACAGCATTGACCTCACTTCTCTGGTACGAATTTTGGTATTAGTACCAATTTTATCTCTGGAACAAAATGCCCAACACTCACAATTTGAAGGAGGAGAAATGTATTTCGGTTCACAGTTTCAGAGGGTTCTATCCATGGCTGGCTGGCTCCAAGGAAGAACCAGCATATTAGAAGGGCACAGCTGGAGAAAACTGCTCAGCCCATGGCAACCAAGAAGCAGAGAAAGGGAAGAGAGCTGTGGACAAGAATATGTCCTGTTAAGTCTTGTCCCCATGACACCTCCTCCAATCAGGCCCCACCAACTGTTCAGTGAACCCACTGATGGAGGAATTCACTGATGAGCATTGCAGCTTCACTATCCCATCCCCTTTCACAAGCCCCACCTCTGAACATGAGACTTTCAGAGAAAATGTAGATCTAAACCATAACAAGGTTAATCCATGCTGAGGAATGTATTAGCAGTTTCTTCAATTATTGAATAATGTTTCATTATGTGACTATATAACATTTTGTTTATTTTTTCCAGGTGACAAACATTTTTGATGTTTCTGGTTTTGGAATGTGAGTAATGGTGCTATAATATTTTGCATATAAATCTTTGTGGAAATTATTATTTATCTTATTTCTGTTGAGTAGTCCTTGGAGTACAATTTCTGGAAGATGTGGAAATTTATTTTTATATTTTTAAGAAGTAAACTGTTTCAGAGTTATTCTATCATTTTACAGTCCCCCCAATATTGTTTCTCCACATCCTAGACAGTGCTTGGTGTTTTTAAATTTTTGAGTATAGACATTCTACTAGGCATATCTATAGGGGCATTTTATAGTGATTTTCAATGGTATTCACCCAGAGCTAACTGACACTGAGTTCCTTTTTGGGTGCTTAATGGCCATTTAAGTATTTGCTAGGTGCATGGTCTATTCAAATATTTTATTCATATTTTAATTGTGTTGCTTGTATTCTTAGTATTTATATTCTGAAACTAAGTTCTTTATTAGAAATACAATTTGAAAGTTATTTTTTTCAGATTCTGTGGGGTTCTTCCCATTGTCTTAATGTTGTCTTTTGAAAAGCAAAGTGTTTTTATTTTGATGAATTGCAACTTAGTAATTATTTTCTTTTATGAGTGGTGCTTGTGCTTTTACATATAAAAATCTTTACCTAACTCAAGATTACTAATACTTCCTTTTGTATTTTCTTCTAAAATCTTTTTGCTTACTTTTTACATTTAGCTTTATGGTTCAGTTGACTTTTTTGTTTATAGTATGTATTAAGAATCTAAGTTCATTTATTGCATATATGCACACACACAGATGTACATGTAAACATATATGTACAGTGCATTATAGGTGCAAGTTCTATTAAAAAATTTGTTGGGAATTTGAAGAGCTTATATTGTATCTAATGATCAGTTTGGGGATAATTAATTCTCCCCAGTACAAAATTAAGTCATCCAGTACAAAATTTTCCTTCCTAATTTCTCTATGCTGTTTTTCTTCAAGTTGGGTTTCTATCAATTACAACTAAAAGATTTCTAATTTATACATCACTGTTGTACTTTGTGTTCCCAGCTTCTGTCAGTCACGGATTTCTAAACCAAATGATTTTTGTGTGTGTGTGTGTGAAATAAAATTATCAAACTTTTCTAACAACAACTCCTAGGAAAATTCAGAGTAGGGAGAAAATAAAACAGCACCCTAACGATTATGGCAAAGGAAAGAGGGAGCATAGACAACATGGAAGGTGAAAAATCTGTGCTCTTAGAGCCACGGTCTGGGGCCTAAAGTCATTGTACACTTACTCTATATCTTAATCAACTATAAAGTTAGCCTATTGCTTCAGGCCGTGCTGTTTTTCCTCCAGGAATATGTCATGTATCAATGGCTATCTTGAGCGCCTCCTGTTACATTTGGAATCCAATAGCAGAACTGCCAGCCACCTGCCCTGATGGGAAGGAAGAGGAGCGGAGTGTGAGTGTCTACAGTGCATCTTTCCCAAGATCCCTCTCGTGCCCCGCAGATGGCCTAATACTTGTCCAATCTGTCACCAGCAGCTTCTCACAAGGTAACCTGCTTCTACTGGCAGACTCCCTTGGGTCTCTTGTCTGACCTGTGTCTATTATAGGCCTGGGTATTGCTCTGCACTGGGGTTCCTTTCGTGTCCTCCAGCCCTAGTGTCCCACAGAAAACTATACCTGGGCTAACACCTTAATTTTCTAACGGAAGGAAAAAATTAAACACCACAACACAACAGGGAAAAAAGTGCAGTGAATCAGGAGGGCCGTCCTCTATTCCCGTGTCATGGGGGAGAGGAACGAAGGGTCAGGGTGAGAGCAAAAGAATAAGGGCGGGGGAGGGGAATGGCAAGTAGCAATACGTATATATGGAATAGAGAGTGAACTACTTTAAATCCAAGGTCAAAAGTTTAAATGGCCTAAAGAGGGTGGTGAGAAAGAGGGGAGCCCAGCATGCCAGGTGGGGAAAATTCCTCTAAGCTCTTACCTATGATCACTGGCCAGGGATACTTGATCTTGAAATTTTAATTCTGATCCACTCAGGCTGTAAGCTTGGCTGTTTTGTCTCTGTTACAATTCAC
>RJWM01029669.1:0-24205 GCA_004363535.1 Dasyprocta punctata | reverse complement strand
CATTTTTGTAGCCAAGAAAGTATCCTTTGAGTTCTACCAGCTGTAACCATCCAATCATGTTCTATATCCTTTATAAAGTTGGGCACAGACGTTCATTCAATGAGAACAGTTCTTTCACAATAACCCAAAGATTATGAGCTCATGTTTTAATGCTTGCAAAAAAGGTAGCACAGTTTTCCCAGGCTCTAAATGCAACTTCTTCCCTGTAGGCTAAGAAGGTGATTGGGATCAGATCAACTTTCCCTTCTCCACTCATGACAAGTACTCCAAAAGTATCTTATCCTTTTGAAAACTTTTTACTGTGGTAAACTTCAAGCATATACAAGAGGAAAGAGAATAGTGTAATAAACTATGTCATTGTCAACTAATTTTAACAATTGTCACCTGTTTTCAATATGTTGGATGTTCTGGGTTATTTTACATTAAATTTCTGATGTCATTTCATCCTTAAATAGGTCATTGTGTATCTCTAAAAGATGAAGTCCTTCACTGAGTAGACCCACAATACTGATTTCATATATAAAAATTTAAATAATCTATAATATCACCAAATATTAATTAGTATTGAAATCTCCTTGTCTCATCCATCCCAACTTGTTTGCTTTAATCAAAATCAAGATCTAAGATTAATATATTGTGTATATATTTTTAAATAGTATTACATCATGTTAATGTGTGGCAAATGGACCTGCATGTATATTTGTGCAGTTTTAAATTAGTATAGCTTATGTAGGATTTCAATTTTGCTGCAATAAAAAGTAGGAGCCTAAAAAAATTAATAATATTTAATTCAGTAATTCTTTTCTTAAGAATTATCTTAAGAATATGAGGAAATATGGCAGAAAGATTCATAAAAATTTTCATTAAGTTTGCTTATAAAAAATAAGAGATGTCCTAAAAACAATATGAAAGTATGGAATACATGAAAGGTGAATTATTACACAGCTAATAAAAATCATATCTCTCAGGAAGATTTTTATAACAAGGAAAAATCCTTGTAATATATCTTTTAAAAATGGACTCAATGCTTTATATGTAATATTATCTCAAATTTGAAGATACTACTCATAAAAATAATTGAAAGGTAATAAAAATATTAGGTATGGCAGTCATTTTCTTATGTTATTTTATTTACAATATACATTTTATAATTTTATAATCAAAATACTTATAAAGTCACAAGTATGAATTTTAACTAATTCAAAACTAGAAATATATATGAAGTAATATCTTCATTCACATTTAGACTGGCATAAAACCTACTGAAAACCTTAAATAAAAACAAACACTGTGTATTTGGTTATATAAAGTGAAATACATCATTAGGTAAAGTAATCATCAGTAAAATTAAAAGATATAAATCAAACTAATTTTTAAATTACTATATACATTTTTCATAAAGGCATGATATTAACAATTCATCAAGAGAAAACAAAAAAATCTCCCAGAGGGAGAAAATGAGTAAACAAAATACATTATATAGAGTTAATTTTATTTATTTATTTATCTTTTTTTTGAATTTTATTTTAAAGAGAATAAAACCAAACACAATAAAGCAAATCAGAACAGAACAATGCAAGTGATACAGGGCTTCAAAATAAGACAACAGGAAATCAACAATGGCTACCCTAATGTCTCTCATTTTCTACAAAATAGCTGCCCATTCCACCACACACCATAAAATCAAACAAAAACCCTAACAAAACAAAACAAAACAAAAAAACACAAAAGAATGAAAACTTTACAGGACTTCAAAACAAGATAATAGGAAATCAACAGTGGTTACCATAATGCATCCCATTATCTTCAAAATAGCTGCCCATACCATCAGACACAGTTAAATCTACTAAAACAAGATAGAATAAAACGAAACCTAACCAAATTATGAAAAGGATACAAGAATTCAAAACAAGATGATAGGAAATTAACAGTGGTTACCACTTTCCCTTTTTAGGCATTCCCTCCCCTATTACTTTCTTAATATCTATTGTGCTTTTTGGATCCCACTAACTCCTTCAGTATTTTATGTGAGGGTAATAACTCAGTGTTCACCAGTGTGAGTCCAAGCCATTTCACCTATGAGCATGACCTCCAGTTGCATCCATTTACTTACAAGAGCCTTGAAATTACCCTACTTTATAGCTGAGCAGTTTTCCATTGTATGAAAATACCATACCTTTCTTATCCATTCTGCAGTTGATGAGCAAGTTACCCTTGCTTTTTTCTGGTCTCCTGTCATGTGGAGCAATTATTTTCTTGCCTTTGATCTTCAGTCTATGAATTTCCTTTCAAGTTAAATGTGTTTCTTCTATACAGTATATTGATGGATCTTATTTCTTGATCCACTTTCCCTGTTTCTTTTTATTGGTGAATTGAGGCCTCTTACATTAATGGTTACAACTGGCATACATTGGTTCATCTTTGCCATGCTGTCTTCCTGCTGCTGGCCCTCCACTTTTCCCCTTCATTCAATTGCCTGTCCTGTTTGGTGATCCCCTCTGCTGCTATTCCTGGAAGCATGGTCATCTTTATCTCTCTGTAGAATATCCTTTAGCATTTTCTGTAGGGTTGGTTTGGTGGTCATGAATTCCTTCTGCTGTTCTTTATCATGGAAGTATCTTATTTTTCATCAATTTTGAAAAATAGTTTTGCAGGGTGCATCAATTTGGGTTGGAAGTTGTTTTCTTTCAGGATTTGAAACACTTCACTGGAAACTCTTCTTGATTTGATGGTTTGTGTTGACAAATCTGCCATGATTCTGATCGGTTTTCTTTTATAGGTGATCTGTTTCTTTTCTGTAACAACTTTTAATATTCTACTCTTGTGCTGAATTTCTGGGATTTTGATTATTATATGTCTGGGTGTAGATTTACTTTGGTTATGGCTGGTTGGAGTTCAATATGTATCACTTATCTGTATGCCAGATCATTTTCCCATGCTTGGGAAGTTTTCTGCTATTACATCTATAGATAGTCTTTTTATGTCATTTGTGTTGACCCCTGCTATTTTGCTGATGCTTATCACTCTTAAACTACTTTTCTTTACATTGTCTTGCAGCCATTGAATTGCTATTTCCTGGTTCCTTGTTATTTTTGAGAGATCTTTCCTTTCACAATTGTTAGCTGTGAGCCTGTCCTCAAGGTTTGAAAGTCTATCTTCAGTTTCTTTCAAGTGTTTTTGCCAGCTTTTGATTGACTTTTTAATTTCCTAGATATCTCTTTGAATGTTTCATGCATTGTAATTCCTTACTATATTGTTCATTCAAGGTTTCCATCATTTTCCTATGCTCCTCTTTTTATTTTTTTAATCTATGTATTCTTTAGATATGCTCAGCAATTCTTTCATTATGTTTGTGATTTCTTCTTTTATCTGAGATATTATTTTTGATCTGATTACTTTTGCAGTCTCATGAAGTTGTTTCTTTACTTTAGTTGCTATTCTCTTGAGATTTCAGGTGTATGACTTCCATTTTCTTCCATGTCTATACCTTCCAGACTTGCTCTGTGTGGGCTGGCACTCTGAGATTGCCTTTTGCTCCTTCATCTTGACATTTTCCTGGGTTTCTCCCAACAAGCTGGTTGTGGAGTCCCAGGCACTTCCAACATTGGCTGCCCTTCTGTGGTGTAGGGGTATGGGCCAGGTGCCTGGATTTCTCTGGCCCCAGGTTCCCAGGGAGGTAGTGGGCATGGGGAGGGCTTCTCTAGACCTGTGCAGCTACACTGAGGCTCCCCTGATGGCCATGGTTGCGTGGTGGTGAGGCTGCTTCTTCTTTCAGCCTGTGTATCTACACTGGGACTCCCCTGATAATAGCAGGCACATAGAGGTGTGTTTCTGTGATTCTTCCGGTGGGCACTGGCTGTCTGAAGGAAGCAAGAGTCTCCAGTGGTGACCTGCAGGCACATGGGAGCGTATCTGGCTGTTTCTCCCAGCACGCGCTGGTTACCTAAGAGAGGCAAGCTTTCCAGTGGCAGCAGCTTGCATGCAGAGGTGGGTCTGGCTGTGTCTCTTTGCCCATGCTGGTTGCCTGCAGGAAGCAAGCTTTCTGATGGTGGCAGTGGTGCACAGGGTTGTTGGACTATTTATTTATCTATTTGAGACAAAATTTTGCTACATAGTTCAGGCTGGCCTTGAGCTCACTGTGTAGCCCAGGATGGCCTCGAACTCAAAGTGATCCTCCTGCCTCAGCCTCCCAATATCCTGGGATTATAGGCACATACCACTATGCCCAGCTTAAATGAGTTAATTTTAATGCAAAAACTCTTACAGAAACCTAGTATTTAAAATTTTCTTCATTTTATAAATGAGGATCAAAAAGCCTAAGCCAGGCATGGACATGTATAATTCTATAATTCTTGGAGCCTGAAGCAGGAGGATTATAAATTTTAGCCTAGTCTGGACAATTTAGTGAGACCCTATTTCAGAATAAAAATAAAAAAGGGTTAAGGATATAATTTAGTGCAAAGAACCTGGGTTCAAACCTCAGTACTGAAAAAAATATAAATCATTTATAAAATATATAAATATAAATCATTCATAAAATAATGACAAAGTTGATATTTAACCTGGTAACTTTGGCCTTAGAATCCATGCCCATCAATTGAGGACCAAGGAAACCCAAGTGGCCCTCATTTAGACTTGACATCTCATGGATCACTCCCTTCCCCCCTGGCTTTACAGGGGTATAACTGATAAGCAAAACTTCTATATATTTAAGGTATACAATGTGATGTTCAGTATCCATATACATCATGAAATTATTAACACAAGCTAGATAACATATCCATCACATTACACATATATGTGTGTGTGTTTGTGTGTGTGTGTGTGTGTGCTGAAAATACTTACGATCTACTCTGTTGGGAAATTTTTAATTACATAATTTGGTATCATTAACTATAATGGCATTATGAATCGCCAGGACTTTTTATCCTGCATAACTGAAATTGTACCGTTTGACTCACATCTCCTCACTGTCGCCAACTATTCCTTTAGCATTTGGTAGCCAGCATTTTACTCTCAAGTGTTCTGAGTGCTTAGATTGTAAATGAGGGTAAGATCACATAGACTGCCATTCTTCTTCCTCTTCCCCTTCCTCTCCTCCCCCTTTTCCTCCTTCCCTTCCTCCTCCCTCTTATCCTTTGCCTTCTTTGTCTTCTTCGTCTTTTTTATTATTTACTTATTTATTTTTTTGATACACAGTCTCCCTATGTCATTCAGACCGGTGTTGAACTCACTATCTACCCTAGGCTGACTTCCAGCTCTTGATCCTTCTGCTTCAGCCTCCCGAGTACTGGGATTGCAGGCATGTGCCACCAGACCTGGCTTCTTTTCTTTTGAACATGCTTTTAGTTCTTTACTTTTATAGTTTAGATCTCAGGGTTAGAATAAGAACTACTCTATTTCCTGCCTAGACATTCACTAAATTTAAATTAATTTGTATGACTCAGTTAGTTATTACTTAGTTCTGTAGTACAGTTTTTAATGTTAGCAAGGTACATGTTCATCGTTAGTAAAATCGAAACTTATTTTAAACTGCTCTTTGGTGTAATTGGGCAGCATTTCTCATGACAGTGAATAGTTTATATTTAATACACTATGTAATCTAGAAACATTTTAAAGGGTGTGTTTGTGACTTTCAGACATTTATTATTTCTTTATTCACTTTAAGATTAATAGTATTTTCAGGCTTTAAATACTTATTGCAGTGATACTCTCCTCCGTAATCTCCTCCCTATTTGACAACAGATACAACCATAAATTTACAGCACATTCTCCTGCTAAAAAAATTTTCTATCTGACTTATTGATTAGGGTTTTTAAAAATGCAAACCATAAATCAATAGGGTATATTTTAAAAGTTTTCTTCATTTGTAGCATTGCTTTCATCATAGTTAAACAGAAAATGCTAGTGTGAACTAAAAGTATGATTTGTGTTGCAGTTTTAGACAAGGATGGAAAAAAATTGCTTTTGACCACATGACTGTAGGTAGAACAAACAGAAATGAATTTGAGTGTAATAGCTAGGAATTCATTGCTATTATGCTTTCTTGTAAGACTTCTAGGCGGTGATTCTTGAAGTTTCCTAGGTGATTGTCATAAGCCTCCTCCGACAGGACAAAGCCCCCTTTATACTGATGCTTTTCAAATTTAAACATGCACATTCATGACCCGTGGCTTTTGTTAAGATGCAGATTCTGGTGCGGTAGGCTTGGGGTGAAGGCCTGAAGTTCCGCATTTCTAAGGAGCAAACCAACTGATGCCAAGGTTACTGGGCCCCAGACCACACTTCCCGGGGTAAAGTAGCAGCACAGTTACCGCCCGGCTCTTCACCACCAAATGGTGCTGCACATCTGTGGTCAGGGTGGTAGGTTTGGAGCATTTGTCGTTTATCTGTGGTTAGGTTTTATTCTGCTTTAAGGTACTCTTTTCTATTGAAGGAAAGCAATTGGAGAAATTACAAATCTATTTGCTGCAATTCTTTAATGTCTTCTTACTGCTTCTTGCCCTTTCCCTTAAGTGGAGAAATGGGAATGATGATGAGGAAGAGACTGAGAGGGGTTCTTGCACACTGGTCAGCAGTGGTCCTAGTAATTCCAGTGATAGGCTCCCTGGTACAATGCCTGACGCTGCTGAAGAGCTCCCTGTAAACGTTTGTCCTTCATCAGGACCTAAGCCCTGGGAACCCAGTGGTTTATGGTGTTGCTCAAATCTGCCTTACCATCTCCAGGTTGTTGTCCCTCCCTTTCTTAACTTCCTTTACAAGCATTCATCATGGTTTAATTCATAAAACTTTGGCCAATTATTTTGTACAAGATGGTCTACAGTCTAAAAAGGAATGAATGACCACTACTTTTATGGTATTTAATACTTTCAATTTTTCAAAAGATGTGCACCGATAAATAACAAAGGAGATTCACAGCAGCTGTATTTTGTCTCGACAGAAGATACAAAGCAGAGTCTAGAATCCCAGCACTAGGGGAGACCTTAACGATCATCAAATGCAGTTCTTCTCTTTTCTTTTTTAAGTTTGAGGAGAATAAAACCAAACAAAGTAAAACAGAATAGAGTCAATCGAAGCAAAACAATGAACTTGATACATGACTTAAAAAAAAAAGTTAAAAGGAAATCAATAATGGCTACCATAATACCTCTTGTTAGCTTCAAAATAATTGCCCATACCATCAGGCATAATAAAATCAAACAAAATAGTACAGAATAAAACCAATAAAAACAAATCAATGGAAGCAATACAGGACTTCAAAACAATAGTAAAACAACAGTGGTTACCATAATGCCTCTTGTTATCTTCTAAGTGGTTGTCTATATCATCAGACATAATACAATCAAACAAATCAAAGTAGAATAAAATCACTCAAAACAAAATGATGAAAGCAATACAGGGCTTCAAAACAAGGTAATAGAAAATCAATAACAGCTACCATAATGTATTTTGTTATCTTTGAAATAACTGTCCATGCCATCAAATATAGTAAAATTGTAAAATTAGACAAATTGAAACAGAATAAAACCAAACTAAACAGAACAATGTAAACAATACGGGATGCAAATCACGATAATAGATTAATAATGACCACTGCCTTCCCTTTTTAGACACTTCTTCCCCTTTCACTTTCACAATATGTATTGCGTATTTTGAATCCTACTAACTCCTTTAGTTTTTTATACTAGGGAGACAACATGATGTACACCCATGTGACTAATGCAGTTCTTATATGAAGTGTGAGTGAATGTTTAAATTTTTAAAATATATAATGACAAATTATCATTAATGCCCTTCAGACTTCCCCCTCCATTGCCAGCACACAATTATCCCATTGTTCTGGCCACTTTCTGGAGTGGTTCTGGAAGTCCTGTTTCATGAGAGTCTTTAGTTATACTGTTGTGGCTGCCTTGATGTCCTGAATCAGTTCAGTACTTTTACCTTTGATAGTCATTTTGACTTTCAGGAAAGAGCCAGAAGCTCATAGTGCCAAACCTTGTAAATAAGGTGGATTCGGACACTCTGTAATGTTTTTATCAGATCACCTTTCCATTGAATGACATGGGGCAGCAGCTTTCTATATATATATCACATTCCATAAAGTCACTCATGAAAGGACTTTTAGAGCAGAAAGTGGCCAGAATGGTGGGTTAAGTATATTTGAAGTGAAAGGGAGTGTTTTGAGATAAATTATTGGCAACATGTCTTTTACTGCAGTTTTTCAAAATTTAAACACACACTATATTTTCTGATCAGCTCTTGTGCAACAGATGAAGAAGCCCTACTGCATTGTAGGGAACTTTTAAACCTCTGTTTAAACTTTTCTAGGCACAGAGAGTTCTCTAAATTCCAGAGTGGTCCATGCCACTCTAAACTCTAATGGTTAGAAAGTTTGCATTCACACCAGATCAGTCCTTCTGTTGCCAGATGTATGTACTGTCCATAGGTTGCAGAGGATGAAAAGCCACCATCTGCTGGAAAAGACTGCAGAAACCCCTTAGAAGATGGGGTATACGAACGTAATCTTACATTTTGTCGAAATGGGCAGGGGGTAAAGAGAGGTCAGGAGCCTTCTCATGCTCTTAAATCACACTTCCTAATTATTAGTCTATATCTTCTAATATGTGCACCAGTGTTAGTGGGGGTCTGTTTTAAACAAGAAAGAAAAACCAACAATAACATCAGATAGTCTTACGTCGTTCCATATGTATTTGAGGAAACTAACAGATTCTCTTATTGATAAAGCAGATGATTACCAACCTGCTACAACTGGGCCTGTCCTAGTCTAATTTCGAAAGGCTAGATTTATCCAGAGTGCAAGCAAAGCTTGCAGGCACACAGCTGTTGTTTGGGCAACAGTACAGTGTTGGGGTGAAAAACTGCAACAGTCAAAGATCAGCTACTGAGACCTTCGGGTGCACGTCTGAGGTTTAGTGATTTTGCTGTGCTGGAAACCACTGTGGGTCTCCCACCTGGATAAGGCAGAGCTGCTTTAAAACCACAAACACAAGTTTTAGTTTTATACAAAGCAGACATCTTCCGGGCTTTTCTTTCACTGAAGAACACAGTCACCAGAAATGCCATTCGGAATGCAAATGGCAGAATTCATGTATCCAGGAAAGGGAAAGCAGGCATCACAACAACTTCTATCTGAAATTTATAAAGAGAACAGCATTTGTGCAAAAATGACAAAATGTGGAGTAAATATCGTGTGTGCTTGGGTGGTCTCCCAGGAACCTGGCAGTATTGAGACATCCTTAAGGAAGGCAAGGGAAAAATTGTCTTGTTAATTTCAGGAGATGTGTAAAGAGAGGAGTGCAGGCAGAACTACCATGATGAAGCCAAAGACTGTCGGAAGGCCAGCTTCAGATAACCCTTCCTTTGAAACCATACTAAAACTTCAGTGGCAACAACAAAAATAAAGATGCTTATATGCTGTATGAAGTGAGTAGATTTTTTTAAGTTAAAATTACTGAAAGGATTAGGTTTTGCATTCATGTTATTTTTATTGATGCAGAGCAAAAGAACCATGGGCTATGGCAGTGTAGAGAACAATGAGAAAAAAAGCCAGAAGAATTTGCAGAAATTATGGAGTAACCTCCACCAAACTGTGGAGTGGGGTAGGATAAAGTTTAACCAGCTTGTCTGGGGATTACAGGCTTTGAGCTGACATTTAGATTACACAAATAAAATAATTTATTCCTAGGAAATTTTCCACCTGAATCGAACTTTTTTTTTCTCTTTTGGGACAAAGTTTCAGTATGTAGCCCAGGAAATCCAACATTTTTTAACTGATTATTTTCTTTCTTAAAACAAATACTTTGAGCTGGTGCAGTGCACATGCCTCTGATCCCAGTTACTTGGAAGGCTAAGACAGGAGAGTTGCAACTTTGAGGCCAGCTTGGACAACATGGTGAGACCCTACTTCAAAAACAAAAAAAGCAAGCAAACAAACAAACAAAAAACAAAACAAAAAAAGAAACAAAAAAGGGGGGCTGCAGATGTAGTTTAGTTAAGTAGTAAAGCTTATCTCTAGCATGCATGTCCCCTTGACTTTGATCCTCAATAATGTAAAAAAATCCAAAAACCAAAAAAGTCTTCTATGCCGCCTGTATATCTACAATCCAGTAACCCCTTCTACAAAGCCCTACTGGTTTCTAAGTTACATTTTCCTCAGTGTTTAAACTTCTTTTCCTTCCCTTGTCTATTCTCATACCTTTAAAAAAATACAAACTTTAAATTCGTTTTGAAATGTGAGACACAGCACAAAAAACTCAAGGAACATTAACTCCCAACCTCTCTGCATCCTTCACAGAGAACAGCAGTTAAAAGGTTTAGCTCAGACACTCTCTTGAAGACTTTAGAAACATGTAAAAATTTTGTAAGAAAAGTCAGAAACTGCCCAAAGGCTGCTGTCCTGGGATAGAATAATTTCTATTTTTTCTCAGAAGATATTTTACTATTTTCTCTCCCAGAACCTAAAGAAGTAAAGGACTATGTTCGTATGTGATGGGAGTCGACTCCAAGGAGCCTGGACTGAATTTCTTTCTTTTTTATCTTTTCTTCTTTTTTTGTCTTGGAACTGGTCTAACTACCCTCTGGCAAAACGAAATTTAAAAAATGATAAATACATAGTTGCCACCGTGCCTTAGAAATAAAATTTCCAGTCTTTCCCATTTTGAACTGCAGACTAAGATGTTGCCTGAGGTGTTTTTCTTAAATCGTTGCCTGCTTGTTCCTAACCAGTCTCTTCTTTTCAGTGTTTTATCAAATTACTGAGCTGCAAATGGAGGATCAGCAAGGTGAGAACACCACCTGAACCATAAACGAAGTTTGGTTTATAGCTTTGACTCTTTGTTAGAAATAATATTAAACAAATGAATAGGTGAAAGTTTGTCTTTCTAGTGGGATATAAATTTAAATATATGTTAAACACATCTAAATTAGGTAAATTCAAGTTTATTGAACATTTTGAATGAATAAGATATATATACATACCTTGGCAAAATTAAAACTAAACATAACATGGACTTAGGTTTCAAAAAGCTTATGATTAAGAAAAATACACATAAACTTTAAGCTCATTTTGAAAATAAGTTCGTTTATCAGTGAAACAAGTAAAAAGGTAAATACTGATTTTTATATACTTGAGCCATTTAAGACCATTTCACATAATTTTTTTGAAGGTTCAATGTCCAGGAAAGCAAAACGAGATCCAATTCATCTAAAACAGTTTGTTAGATAAATGACTGTATCACATTAAATTATTTCTTTACTGAATACAATTGTACCTGGGAAACCCAATAAAATATTTTATATTGTTATTGGTACAATTAACCAATTTCTGTTTCATAGCATAACTCTCATGTCAAAAATTTGAGAGTACACTGTGTTGCAAGGCACATAGTAAACTATGTTACTATGTCATGGGCCATAAAGGATAAAAAGGCTCTTAAGCACATTCTCCATTCTCAAGGAACTTTTAGTCTGGTTGGTCAAGCAAGGTTCTTTCATCTAACATAACTACAAGAATTACAGAATGCCTCAGGAGGAGCCAGCCTCCCATTAGTAAGGCTGTTAAAGATGAAACATGGAGAAGACTGAAGGACTGATGGAATTTTCATGGTAACTTTGGGTAATTTCACATGAGAGAATGGCAAGAATTCAAGGACAAAGGTGAAAGGTGTGAAGAAATGCTTTGGTTATGCTTGAATATACAGCTTCTTTATGTAGTCGTATTAGGGCTAATAAGCCCAGACCAGCATAGTGAGGCCAAACTATGAAAGGCTGGGATACAGGCTGTAGAGTTCATACTTTATCCTACAAGCACAAACATTTCTCAGAAAGCTTTAGAGCAAGTAAGTGATACTTCCAAAACATTGATTTAATAAAGTGATTCTTGCAGTGACAAATTGTTTTGGAGGGGAAGAACTGAAAAACACACTGCTCAGGCTAGAGGTTAGGCATTAGTGTGGCTGTGAGATGGTAAAGGCCAGAATCAAATGAGAGTTGAGTCAAGGACAGAATAAACCTAGCATTTGTCTGCTTGTTTTTGTTTTAAGGGAGCATGTACATTGCTATAAATAAGTAATATAATGAAAATACCAAAGCTAAACATATTGATAATCTTTATGAATAGGACGGTGAAACATCTTACAAAAGAGGACAGAAGGAATTCTTTATGCACGATGTTATCAAGGACATTGTGAACGTTATTTGTAACCCACTTTTCCTCATATTCTTTATGTAATAATACAAGTAAGACATAGTCCTGATGTACCTTGCCAACTATTTTTAACAAGTTTATTAACTGGTATAATAGTGCAGAATTCGATAAGTTTTGACCTATGTGTCTTAAAAAAGTGGCTTCTAGTTTCATTGACTTTATTATTTCTAGTCTGTTTCATTGATTTATAAATTCAGCTTTTTTATTTACTGATTAATTTTTCTTTCAGTTTACTAGGTTTAATTTGTTGTTTCTTGTTTCTTTTCTCTCTCTAAAGTTTATTTTTATTATAATTATTGGTGCATATCAATTATGCAAAATAGTGGGTTTCATTTTTCTTCACATATGCATATAATGAGATTCGATTGTGGTTGGTGTACTTTTGAGGAACTGGTGTATTTTCTTCTTTCTCACAACGAGGCTGGAAAGCTCAAAACAATCTTCCCCGAATGCAGGCAGGCTGGGAACCAGGTCTGCTACCTGACGACCACATCTGTGTTGACTTTAGGTTGTAGTCTCTGTTTTCTCCTTTGTTCTTAATTCTTCTCCCCTCCTTTCCTATATCTTGATTGTATTTTGCCCCAGCCTCTGAGTCCTCATCTACTGCTTTACTATATCAAACTTCCAAATTCATTAGAGTGGGATCCTTGAACCAATAGCAGCAGGAGCCCTGGGGGCTTTTCAGAAATGCAAATTCTCAGGCCCCTCTCTAGAGTACTCAGCCAGAAAGTCTTGGAGTAAGGCCCAGATATCTGTGTTTTTTCACATCCTGCAAGTTATTCTGGCACACACTGAAGCTTGAAAGCTACAACTCTGAAGAACAAACTGTGTTCTTTTCTTTCTCTTTAGGTCTGTATGTTCCCTAGCTAATGCTCTCTCTGGTTCATTTTGCATGAATTGTTCAATTATCCTGGTAAATTATATATATATATATTTTGTTGTTGTTGTTTTTTTTTTTTTTTTTTTTTTTTTTTTTTTTTTTCTTTTTATTTTTTTTTTTTTTTTTTTTTTTTTTTTTTTTTTTTTTTTTTTTTTTTTTTTGAGACAGAATCTTGTACTGTTGACCGGGATAGTCTTGTACTCACCATTTAGCCCAGGCAAGATGAACTCTTCATCGTTCTGACTCAGCCTCCCATACAGATATGCACCACCCCACCCAGTTCTGAATAAATTCTTAAAGGAGTTTATCTGATTGGTGTAGCTAATTATTATCCTGCCACAACCAATGAAGCACATATAGATAGTCTGCCTCACGGTCACTTGCTGGACCATGCCTCAAATGCTCTTGGACTGTGTGACAACATCTGGCCCAATCAGGGACTATCCCTCATTAAAAAACAGATGAGAAGTGCTTTCTTGAGTAGGGTTGGAGCAGCTAAACCAGAGGGAGGCCTGCTCCTGTCCAAGAAATTTGTCTTATTGAAGTAAATGGTGACAGTTTGACTTTAACAGATGACTAGTTAGGATTTTCTAATTGGATAACCTGGATTCAGATTTCATTTAGAAAAGATGAAAGGCAATGAGTGCTGCTCAGTATAATTAAAAATAGTCTATAGGCAGGGATGTTTGTTTCTTGTGATGTGTGTGTGTGTGTGTGTGTGTGTGTGCGTGTGTGTGTGTGCGCGCACTAGGTATCAAACCCAGGGCTTGCACATCCTAGGCAAGCATTCTACCACTGAATTGTCTCCCTTGTTGCCATTCTGACTTTTGAAGATGGTTCAAGAAATGATTGAAATTAAAGATTCTAAGTTAACAAGAACCCAGTTTCAAAATTACCCAAGATGCCACCCAACTTATATTCTTAAAGGAAACGTACTGCTAGATGTTTTCATTAGGGTGTGCAGACACTGGTGCTTTTCAAACCATCCTTTTAAAATTGTGATACACTTAGTAAGCTTGAAGATAATGACAGTTTCAAAAACTGGTGTAAAACATCAAGTTTCTTTGCTAGGGATAAGAAATAGAAGGAAAGAGTAACTGGGCGTGGTGGCACATGCCTAAAATCCCAGCACTCAAGAGGATGAGGCAGGAAGATCAGTTCGAGGCCAGCCTGGGCTACACAAATGAGTTCAAGGCTAGTCTGGACTACATAGTTAGCTTCTGTTTCAAAACAAACAAACAAACAAACAGCAGGGAAGGAATGATTTTCACTGGAAATCTCATTAAATTGAAACAGTAAACAAGCAGAGGTGAAGAATGATTTATTTTGTCACCATTCTGTTCTCTATGGTGACAAAATAAACAGAAAAGCATTCTTGCAAAATAGATATGATATCCTAAGATTTATTCAGTCATGACTTGCATTGTTTTGGTAATCCATGCACCTGATAGCTGGGTTACAAGGCTATCTTGTTCTACAGTTGACTAAGAGCAAACAAGTATTTACTAGATACTAATGCTGCATCTAGATTCCATGAGAAACTTTTCATTTACTTGAAGACTCAAGGTTAACATGCCTGAAACAATACCCAAAGCACAAATAATAGATGGATGAGTGCTAAATTGCGTTACCTTTGACGTACTTCTCTTTGTATGCTCTTGGAAATCTCATCCCTCATGACTTTATCTAATGATTATGTAGGTCAGTGTTTCTTCGTCTTGAGTAATGTAGGGATAAACTGCTGCAAAAAGTACTTAACATTCTCTCACTCTGGGATGAAAGCACTTTTATAATTATTTTGTCGAACCGTGTACTAATCTAAAAACAGCTGCAAAATGCTCAGACTGAAGACTTTTAAACAATGATAAAAAGCAAATTTACAAGTTATGACTTGTAACAACTATTCAGTCAGTGGAAGTTAATTTAGTGGGAAGGATGATATTTTACTGAAGCATTCATTCTCTGGGGCTCCTATAGTTGAGGTTTCTTGGTAATTTTTTGGACTTTTTTTTACTAGGAGTAATGTAATAACTCAATCCTCACTACTTCCTTCACACTACTGTGAAACTATTTTTTATATACATCCTGTGGTATTTGGTTTTGCCTGTGAGTTGTACAAACAAATTATGTATGCATGAACTCGGCCTGTGATATTTTCTCATTATTTCCTAACAATATAGAACTACAGAAGAATGTCGACCTGATTGAAATACAGATAAAAGGTTAGAAATTCATTCTTGGATGACACTTGATAAAAGGAAACCATTCAGACGGTCCCATTATTTTTTCTTTGTTACATTTTAAGGATTACCATAAATACAAAGATGTGAAATCTTCATTTGAAGACATAGAAATCCTTATTAAAAATTGAGGGCCTCTGTAGCAGACACAGCTGTGCCTCTCAGCTCTCCCTACAAGGAAGCATGCAATGCGCCAGCCATCGGCAGACAGCTGGTTTCCAACTCTCACTTCCTATAGGGTTTGCTCAGCTGCAAAAAGCTGCCTACCCCAAGGGCTCATCCCTCCCAGGTGCCCATGTTTAATGACTGATGGAAGCAGTAGTATTAAAACGTGGCAGTTTCCTCTGAATAGGGTCAACTCCCACCGCCCTGTGTGCTCCGGGCTCCCTGTGGGGTTTGCTTCAGCTTCCTCAGCTTGCACTGCAGTTCCATTTCTCCATCCCAATCCTGGTTTCTTCCATCTCCCACTACTCATAATCCCTAATAAATGCCCTGCATGACAAATTCCACTTCAGCATCCACATCCAAAGAACTCAGTCAACAAATGCTCCCAGCATCACTCCTCAGAGGCCCCGCAGCATTAAGAACGTCTCTCCTGTGGCCCCGATTGTTGTCGCAAGCTTCTAGTCTCGAAGTTCAGTTTCTGACTGTGTATTCCTGCTAGCATTGAAAATACAATTGGTTCAAATTTGATGCATAACTAATCTTTTGGGGGCATGTCTCAGAGCTATAGTGTGTTTTGTGTTTTATAGTAGTATGGCCCTTTTGATTCCTCACATACCTTGCTCTGCACATTCAGTTTATTATTCATGCTTCTTACCCTCTGGAGGGCTTTTCTCATTTCTCCAGGGATCCCCTTTTCCCTAAATAAGGGATGCTATTGAAATTATAATAGACAGCTTCTCTTTGCTCTTGGGATAGCTACTCTTTGTAACAGTTTTGTGTTTCCCTCTCCAACCAATTCTACCGACTTTAAAGATATATTTTTTTCTCCAGAAGTACATAGACAGAAAATTCCAACTCATAATTACCTACTTATTTTGGAGCACAATACATTGGCTTACATATTAAGTAAGAGTACAGCTTTGAGGAGATAGCAGGAAATGCTAAAGACTTCACTTTTCCTTCTTCAATGAGTGTTCAGTGTGACCATTAGAAAAAAAACATTTGTTATAGTGAAGATAAAATGCATTCATTTTTTTCCTCTAACTTTTACATTGCACTAAAGAGCAAAGAAAGCAAGTCCTGATAAATTCCAAAGTGAAAATTTTATAACATAGAGACTTTCTATATGAATATTACTAGGTGACTCACAAGTCCTTGGAAACATCCATCTATTTTAAGGGAGTAAGCTCACTAAAAGATACTGGTGTTAACAATGGAATATTGTGTTGTCAGTTGAAAATAAGAATTGGAGGTGTTTGTGAGGGAGAAATTGTCAGGGAAGCAGTAGAACATTTCCTGCCCGTGAGTACAGTCCTGAGGATTTGTGATCGCCATGATGAATCCAAAAACCATCACCACAGCTCCAACAGGCAGCAGGACACAGGACATGATCTTATCTAAGTGTGTCCTTGGTTCTTCAGACAGCTTCAAATAACACGCTGATGGGATGATAAAAATCAGGGGAGCAGCACAGAGTGCACCCTGGGTATGGAAGACAAGAAACACAGTAATGTCACTAGATGGAAGCACTTTACAACACTTTTTTCTTAATCATTTACAAAACTTTTTCACTGCATACATTAAAAGTTTGATACATTCCGTTAATCAAAGGAAAGGAAAATAATTTTTAAAAAAACTTAGAAATAGGCTTTGCCTTTTCTAAGGGACTATTCACAAATGAATAAAGTAGAACAGTATAACCATACATTAGACCACAGAAGAGAATATCTGAAAATAATATAGAAAATAAAGTAGATGATAAAAGTAACTTCTGGCAAACGTCAAGTCTCTCATTTCTGAGTCACATCCTGTATTTCCTCCTCTTCACTTAGTATCCCTGTGTATCGATTAGGTTTTCAAACTTCACAGGTTTATTTGTCATTTGTGTATAAATTGGGACCTTGGGAAATTTTTGTGGGCGTAATTGTTTTTCTTTTATAGTTTGCAACAAAAAAGAGCTTGACTATGTGAAAATTACAACCTTAAGGGCATTTAATATGAAATGGCATTTCTAAATTCTTTTTCAAGTAAAATTAGATACATTATTTGCCCCAGAAAATTGACAGCAGAGCAAAATGATTCTAACTTGTCAACCTTCCCTTACATCAGCCATAGATGAATTAAACCTGAGGGGAAATGTCAGCTTGAAAATAATGAGTAGTAGAGTTTTCTATTATAAAAATTATCAACCATTATGGATTTCAAAGGAAAAGAGGCTTTCCTCTTTTTGGGAAAGGCCTAATTCTCAACAGAAACTTTACAAATAAGTAAATGTTAAAATTCAAGGCATTTTAGGTCATATATTCTTCTAATTATGTCAAGTGTTCATCATGTTGCATGCTAAATATTAAACAAACCATAACATTAGTCAACTATATTAAAATATTACAATACATGTTATTTTTCTAATTCATAAAATGTAAATTTTCTTTAAAAATTTTTTTGCATATTTGAGATTTTCTGGGATATATATGAGTAGTGAAATGGTTAGTACAGTGAAGCAAATTCACATATCTATCTTCTCATGTAATTTTTTGTGTGCATGATAATAGCAGCTAAAATCTATTTATTTAACAAAAAGTTCCAAAAGCAATACAAATTCATAAATTTATGCTGTACTTAAATTTATATTCCCTAACTATAGATTAGGTTTTTAGACTTGTTCATCCTACTTATCTACAACTTGGTGTACTTTGACCTACATCTCATTTCCTCACTACACATCCATCTCTGATAACCAACATTTTGTTCCCAATCTTTCTATATATGACCCCCTCTTTTAAGATTTGAGATCGTACAATGTTTCTTTCTGCTTTATTTAGCATACTGTTTACGCAAATTGTAGCAAATGGCAGGATTTCCCTCTTACAGCTGAATAGCATCCCATTGTGTATACATGCCATATTTTCTTTATTCATCCTTCCACTGATGGACACTTAGGTTGCTGCCATATCTTGGCTATTGTAAATAATGTTGCAATGAACTTGGGAGCCCGGATATCTTCAGAAGATAGTGATTTTGAGACAGGAGTTAGGATTCTAGTAGGCATTGAGGACAGTGGCCCCAAAATAGAGTTTGCTGAGTCATTACTCTCAAGGGATTTTACAAAAACATCTGTCAAATGTCCTGAAGCTATCACTGTCTTCTCTAGACCATGCCAGGACATGATTAGGCAGGCCGTTGGCTCAATGGTGCATGGGTCCTGGCTGGACACTGTAAATACTCTATAGATTGGACCCTGAAAAGTAAGTAGTCTCCTAGCAGATAGAGACTTTAGCACTTGCACAACACCCTGAGCTTCCTTCTAAACCCTTTAAACCCATAGCCTAAGGGTCTTTGGGGGAACCCCACTGAGAACACCCTCCTGGCTACAGAGAGCTCTATTTTCTTGTCTTTATACCTTTTAAATATACTTGCTTTTGCTTTGCCTCTTGTATCCTAGGTTTCATTCTTCATCACTGTGGGACATGACTCTGGAATTTCCTCTCCTTTGGGTATAAAAACCCAGAATAGAAATTACTGGCTCATATAGTAGTTTTGTTTTTAATTTCTTTAGGAAGCTCTGTAACATTTTTCATAACCTATCTATCTATATTACTGACTTTTATATCTATAATAATTACTAATTATGCACAGTAATCAGTGTGTCAGTGTGATTTTTATGTGTTGAATTTTAGTCTTTTAACTTTACTAGTACACATATTCACTGCAACATTGCTCTGTGTGTGTGTGTGATCTTTGGGTTTTTGTACATATAGGATGGCCATTTGCAAATAGAAACAGCTTTAATTCTTCCTTCTTAATTCATATATATTTTATTTCTTTTTCTTGTCTAATTGCTCTTGCTAGTACTTCTAATAATATGTAGAGTAGAAGCAGTGAAAATAGGTGCCCCTACATGGTACTGGACCTTAGTGGAAAAGCTTTCAGTTATTTCTCATTGATTATGACATTAGCTGCGGGTTTTTCATGAATAGACCTTATTATGTGGAGGAATTTCACTTCTATGCCTAAACTGTTAAGAGTTTTTGTAAAGAATTGATATTGAACATTGTCAAATGCTCTTTTTCTATCAACTGAAATGATCACATGGTTATTATGTTTCATCTGTAATGTGCTATATTACAAGTATTATTCTCCTAACCCATAAAATGTAAGTTTTTAAACATACAGTGGATAGGAAATGTGATACTGGTTTACAATTAAATTCAAGGTTTCCATTAAATACATTTTTCTATATTTTAAAAGGTCATGCAGATTTATAAATATATATCAGAATGGCATAATGAAACTGTATAAATCTGTCACCTACAGTTTATAAGCTTTTGACACATTATTTTTATAAGATTTTCCCAGGATCAATCAAAGCAAATTAAACTTGAAGTTGCATGATATAAAAATAACAAATTATACCTGAAAATATTTGAAATAATTATTTTGTCAATATCATTAATAAAATTATTTTTGTTTCATATGAAGTGCCAACCCCATGCCAGAAATATTACAACTATAATTTCAGTGCCTTTTTCTTTTTTATAAAAACAAAAAGGAGATCAGAAAAATGGCAACCAAGGCTTTGTATTGTGAACTCAAATAAACTAGGTAGTTTCTAAAAATTTGAAGAAGTATAATAGGGAGCACACTGCCTGAAAAATATTTTCACAGGAAGAGATAAAAGAATTAAAAAATATGAAGTGGTACCACTTTTACATTCTAATTTAAAATATATGCAAAATACACTTTTTCCATTCATAGCACCTGACTACAAATGATTGCCTACAAAAATATATAATAAATAGAGATCAGTTGTGACTGGAATTAAATCAGTTATGGATTCTGTAAAGATTCTGTCATGACTTTTTTAAACTACAGAAAACACTATAGAACTCAATCTGCATTTTGAATTAAAAGATTACTCTGTGGTTTCTTTGAAGTAGTAATTTCTGAAAACAACAAAACAATTCAAATACATGTGTGCACTGGTTTTGCTGTGCAGTCTCTTTCTTTTTAGGAACAAACATGTGAGCCAAGTCTTTGGGAGCTGTAGAGGGAAGGTGCTATCAGGATGAAAAGGACCACCAGCTGCTTCTGAGAAGTTGTTATCAGTCAGCCCTTTGGAATGCTTTTAACCTAATTTTCTGGGCAGGGCAACATAATGGGTGTTCTGTTTGTAGTGTCATTCTTAAGGTTTGAGAAAGTAACAATTAGAGGGAAAACTACATAGCTGATATTTGTACTGGAGGAAGCCCAGTTGATTATTTTGTCTGGATACCAGCTACTTCCCAGATATCTAGAGATTCAGTCTTGACAAAGATCATTGCTAAGATTGGAGATTATCTAAAAAAAAAAAAAATAGAAAGAAAATGATGGCATAGTTCTATCTGGTCTATTCTCTATAAATTAGTCCATCTTGACTCACCTGTCTAATGTAGACCTATTTGAGGGTTCATGATTGACTTTGAAATGATTTCTTTTAAATTAGAGTACTGGTCATAAAACCATAATTACTTACTAAAAACACAGTAAAATATGGTCTGATTTTTAAAGACAATGCTATTCATTGACAGTGACACCACGAATGCCAGGACATTTTGTATTTGCAATAGGGAAAGAGCACAAGGCATTGAAGATTTTTACTAGCAATGCAGGTTGGAAAGTGTCAGAATGCTTCTGCCCGAATAGAAACCTCTCAAGGATGATGAAAACTAAAAGAATGCTTACATATCTTTTAACTGTCTGCTTTGTAATCAGTTCAGACACATAAAATTTATTCCTGTATCAGAAAAAATAAACATCCTCTCTCTAGCTCAGGATGTCTTTGGCAGTGTGGACTATGGCTTCTCACTGCCGTGACTGTATTTCTGCGCCTGGGCTCTCACTGCATATTTGGCTGGCTTCCTCCTCTCTGTGCAAGACGCATGCAGTGCTTGTTGGGCTGGCTATGCTCACCATGGGCCCCAGCTGTTTCATTTTTTTCTCTTTGTGCTGCTGCAAGTAGCAACCCATAGGGCCCAATTACTGCAGATACCTTTCTTCTCTAATAGGAGCATCAGTGCCAAGGTGCTGGATTCCTATCACCAAGAATGGGGCTTATATTTATTTTGCTAGCTTTTAAAATGAATCCTTCAAGGTTGAGGGAGGTTAGTTTTGGAAAAACATTTCATAGTTATATACTGCCATGAAAACAGTGAAATTAAAGTAAAATTTTAAATGAAGTCTTAATTTTATTGAATACCATGACCCCAAATAATTTATGTTATTTAGTTTTACAAAATGACAGCATTTCCTTAATAGTGCAAGGTTGGATTCTACACATCACATCTCTGAAGGTCATTGTTCTACTCAGTGACAATTCAGAAACCACAACAGAAAAAAAAAATCCCTAAAATACTATGATTATTAACTAACATGATGGAGCTCTGAGTTTAATCCCAGTATCTTCCCCACAATTAACTAGAATGAAAGCTATTGATTAAAACTTAAGGTAAAAAATTTAGTCTCATTTTATTTCATTTCTTGGTATTCAACCCATTATTAAAGTCTATTCCTATATATTATGGATTATTCTTAACATTTGAGATAAATTCAATGCATAGATTTTTTATTTTAAATAGTCAGTAGACGAGCAGAATTATTTTGCATAATTAACCCCTCACACCTAGGAAATCTCAGACTATTACAATGATTAAAAATGTGGGCTAGAGGATCCAAATACCTATAACTAGTATGATCTCAGATTATTTAATCACAGTGCCTTAGTTTTTCCATCTGTGAAGTTAACATGGATTAAGAAAGATAATGTATGCAAAGTACTTACCACAGCATAAGTAAATGTTAGCCCAAATTTTCACTGTGAAGTGGAACACAGCATACTTTACTTCTAATATGTAGCATGTTCCATCATGTGTTAGTTACTGATATAAATAATGCTCCACTTTGCTTTACTAGATATGGTAAACGCCCATACAAAGAGAGTAGGGTAAAGGCCTGACTATGATGTCATTACACATACCAAAAGACTGTTGATGATAGGGGAAATGTGTATTCCATGACAGTTTATAGAGAAAAGGGGGAATTTCATTAATTCTCATAAAGTGCTTTAAAACTAGTGCACCTGTCTTGGGTATTAGTTCATAATAGACAATATAGCACCCTTCCTTAATTGTTTTGTGTATGTGTCTATATAAGCAAGTTTTAAAAAATCAAAGTATCTTGAAGTATGTTTTAAATCATAAAAACAACCCTTCACACCCTGCTCATAACTTGACTTTTTTATAGATAGATATTCACAAGGTATTTTTCTCTTGTTACAATACTCAGGATCCTGTTAACCGCAGAACATTTTCAATATAAGCAAAATGGAGAATATTTAGTGTAAATGCACTTACAATTATGTTGCACATTGTTAATCATGGGTATTAACAATTAGTTCTACAGGAAATAATGGTCAAATTTACAGAAATATATCATTCTTTAAAAACGAGCAGTGTGAGTTTAGAATGAGTCCACAACTTCTCAGGCTATTAAGATGCGGTGAACATTCAGGCAGATGATAGGCCATTTCCTCTCAGAACAAAATCCTACAACATTAAACAAGCACATAAAATGTGCACACCCGATGACACATTTTACAAACATTCACAACATATAGAGATTTTATGAACAGGACCAGGGATGATTATGCTGATTCTCTCCATAGCACACCTGAAAGATTACAGGTTTATCAATATCAATATTGTTCTGTAATACTTTCCTGGTACCATGCCAAAGAATGTTTCTTATGATTGAGAGAGGAGGGACAAAATGGAATAAAAGAATTAAGATATATTATGTACGTGTACCTACTCCTCAAGATGAATGTAATCATTATGTCCTGCAAACATATACTAATAAAAAATTTAAAAAGAACATCTTTTATGTTGAGGAACATTCATAGAAAGATCCTGGACTGTAGTCTCAAGGAACACTCATGTAGTAATTTGAGTACAATGTTCTCAAACCTGCACCAATATCATGGAAGACAATGTTCTTGTTTCAAAGATCTGACAGTTTGGTAGGTAAGACAAATTTACTACATGAGCTAATACATAAACCAAGTTATTGCATTAAAATAGCAGTGATTCGTTTATACAAGTCAAGGTTGCCACACAAAATTATTTTGAGTGGACCTACTATCCTTTGTCCTGTGCAAAATGAGAAGTGGGTTGAAGTTCCCGTTGATATTTGTCTGCCCGTCGTGTAAGCTTTTTTCCTCCCACAGGTGGGATCTCACTGTGTTGCCCAAGCTGACCTTGAAGTCCTGGGCTCATGTGATCCTCCTTCCTCAGGCATGTAGTTAGGCAAACACCACCATATTAGGGTTGTCTTTTCAGTATTGGTGGAATACAGAATAATTCCCTCGTCACCTGAAATTTTAGAAAGCTGCATACTCTCCATTTTCCATTAATTCTGCTAAAAGAAAATACCCTGTAGTATGTTCTTGACTGAATCTCCTACTGCCTTTGTCTGGAAGTTCAAATTGAAACAGCATCTGGAAGGAATAGTGATGTAGCTGGTGACGATACTACTTTCATTTATCCTTGAACTCTCAATGGAAGGAATGAATGAAGACTTGGGGTCTTAGTTGTAAAAGTTAGTTCTCTCTGTGATAAATGATCAACAAATGCTAAATGTTGTGATTCTGATTAGAAATTC
>RJWM01029668.1:0-24215 GCA_004363535.1 Dasyprocta punctata | reverse complement strand
TAGTCAATTTCCCCTATAAACAGATAAACAAATGGGCCCAGACATAGTCAAGGCCACACACTTCCTGTCTTGGTTACTTTCTACTCGTTGTTGAGACAAAACACCTGACACACCAAACTTGGGAAGGAAAGGTTCGTTTAGCTTACAGTTTTTGGAGGTTTCAGTCCACAATCAGCTGGCTCCAAGGCAGGGTGGCATGGCACTGGAGCAACACTTCAAGGCAGCAGCCGAGCAAAAGCAACCAGAGTAAAAAGAGGGGCAAGAGCAAGCCTCTTCTCCTCCTTTATATAGTACCCAGGACACCCCCGCCCCAGGGTGAGTGTAGCTTCACAAACATCCTTGCCTTCCTTTACACAGGATGAGGATGTTTACAAAGTAAGACCCCCTGGCTCCCTGCTGAGTCTCTCAGCTAAACTTTTGACCTTCTCAAATTGACACAATGAACAGGTAACTGCTTGTGCTTTACACCCCAGGATGTAGAGCTGCTGCCTTAATTAAACTTCTAGACTTCTCAAGTTGACACAATGTATAAACCGTAACACTTCCCGTCCCTCAAGTTCTGTGGGTATTCTTGTCTTCACATCTTTTAAAGGAGGGGTGAGTTGAAGGAAAGAAATAAGCTCAATTGTGACAAATCGTGCTAAGGTTTCATAAAGGGTAATTTTGTTTTGTAACACTTATTCTGATTTATAATTTAGTATAGTATTTATTGATAGTTGTATGTTTTCATGACCTTTGATCAATTTAACAGTTAAACTAATCCCCTGAACACAGCCTCCTAAACACAGCAGACACACAGCCCAAGTAAGATACAATGGCAGTGAAGTGAGGCAAGAGAGAATGTCCTGGGACTTGACTGTACCATCATCATCTTTGCCATGAAACCTAGAGAGTTAGCTGCTCCCCTCCTCCAACCACCAAAACTAGATATCACATGATTTTCCAAATTGGCAGTAAGATCAAGTTTGGTCCTTCCAAGAAGGATCAGAATTTGAGAATTTTTATGGTTTACATCAAGAATGTTCATCAAAAGTCTCAAGTGTTCAGTGA
Source organism: Dasyprocta punctata (assembly GCA_004363535.1). Taxonomy (NCBI): domain Eukaryota; kingdom Metazoa; phylum Chordata; class Mammalia; order Rodentia; family Dasyproctidae; genus Dasyprocta; species Dasyprocta punctata. The sequence continues at coordinate 23,165 of RJWM01029668.1, read as the reverse complement.
TGGGTCTTTGAAAATGTAATTAAAGCATGGGGCCTCTTTTCTTAACATTAGATTAATCATCAATGAGATCATACTCAAATGTGCTCTTAGGAGATGGGCCTTGGTTAGAAGGGAAAGGTCACAGGGAAAATGTCTTTGAGGAGTATATGTCTTTCTGGCCTTTCTTTGTCTGCTTCCTGGCTGCCACTGGTTAAGTAGCTTTTGCTACTACACCATGCTGTTTCTGCGTTGGAGGAGCCAACTGACTATGGACTGAATTTCTGAAACCATGAGACTAATTAACCCTCTGTTCCTTGAAGATATGGTTTTCCAGTATTTTGTTACACAGATGGGAGAATTACAATGATAAGAGTTCAATTAGACATAAAATGTTGCTTGCATGTAAGAAAAAACTTTGGTCTGTGAAAGTTTCAAATTTTCAAATTTGAGTTGATTACTCACATCATTCCAGCACACTGCAGCCTGTGTCTACTGAGAGTAAGCCACTCAAGCAGTTGAAGTCAGCACAAAAGGCTTTATATGACCTTTTATTAATGGACAGAAACATCAAACTCATCATCAATCTCATATCACTGATTCCTCAGATGACATGCCCATTTTTATTGATATATGAGCCTAATGGCTTGTGGATGTTACTTGAGATTTGACTTTCAACTTGATGATAATTCAAAATCATGTATGATTGATGTAGTGTATCTGTTTCTTTCTATCTCAACTAAAGTGATATCTGTCTTAGTCAACTTTGTATGGCAAACACTCAGAGCAGAGCTTTTAAATACATCACAACAGGAATAAGTTAATGGAAGACAAGAAAATGGTTTGGATGCTCTAACACATAGTGTCTTTCTGTACATGTTCAACTCAACTTTGTGTGCAAGATTTTTAAGTTACAAGATGTTTGGAAATTCAAGGCATAAAGAATCTATCTTCTTTCATTTCCTTTTGCAGAGCAAGATGATTTGGAAATAGTTACAACTTGGTACTAGCTAGATTTTAGTCCTAAACAACACCTAGATTGCTTCTGTGGGTATAGACCACAACCATGCTTTCCAGGTCCTGTGATGAGAAGGTCAGGTGGAAGGTCAAACTAAGCCTGATTATAACAGGACCTTTGTGTGTGTTTTGTAGGAAGATGAAAACATATGAGCTTCCACAGGAATTTTGTTTCCAGAAACAAGCAGGAAGGCTTTGGATTTAGGTGAGAGACAAAAGTTACCTTTAAGTATCAGATGACACTATAGTCTTTCCTTATTTAGATGTTCTGTGTGAAACTCTCTAGTTGAGAACATAGTGAATTGGAGTGCCTAAGTGTATACCCTTCATATATTCATAACTTACATACTTATTTCTCCTTCTTGTGATGATATGCATTCTTAGTTATGGAACATTCAGGGACAAAATGCTGAGATAGGTGCCATGAAGATAGGAGTTGGACTCTCAACCTGTTTGCTGTTGCAATCTTGAGTCTGTCTCTTTCTCATCAATACCCTTGTCAGGGAAGGTCAGGAGTTGAATACTGGTGTACTAGAGCAATAGAAGGGTTCTCAGACTTCCTTCAAATTAGCTCATAATATTTTCTGTAATCCATATCTTTTGGGAAACCCCTTCGAGTCGTTGAACCTCATTTCCTACCTCCATAAACCTGGGTTAATATTAGAACATTTTAAAACATTGTTCATTAAAGTTAAGGAAGCAAATAAGAAATGTATTATTTTCTGATCTTTTGATCCTCATTTTTATGGGGCCTTGTGGTCTCCAATTTTCCCATGTCTGACCTTTGTGGATAGTCAAATTTGGTGCCACTTGTTTCCTTAATTTGATTTCCAAAGAGCTCAATTTTCTCAGAGGTTTGGTAGATATCTTACTGGTACATTTCCCTATGAGCCCATTTATGTGCCTCTTGCTTCATCTTAGGCAACTTTTGCAGCAAGTAGACTGTGCTAGGAGACCTATTACTGGCACAGTACTTGTAGATGACATTAACTTCCTTGGTCATGAACTGATGCATGGATGAATAGATGTATTTGTTTATGACACTTTGTAGCAGTAGCTATGAGTATTATCATGGGCCTCCTAGAAGAAGCCTTGACTTAAAGTTGACAAACTATTATGGTCAACAATCTCCTGTGTAAAGAAAAGATGTTGATGAGATTGTGAAATAATATATTTGAATTAATATGTAACTATTGAAATGTTAGGCCAATGTGTAGCAGACCTACAGAGGTATAAGCCAGAAATGTAGAAAGCTGGTAAGTGGCCATTAGTGACTTTCGAGTTAGCAGACAATAGTGATGAATTGTTTGTATATTTTCCACACAATATGGACTCAAAAGAGCTCAAAGCAGCTGTGTGCAATTCTTTTCCAAATGCAGATGGAGAGGATACATGATTTCCATAACTACAGGCATTGGACACCCTATCAGTTTCACAGAAGGCAAATAGTAACAAAGGATAAAGTTTTGACAGGCTAAGGATACACAGAATATGGTTCAGAGTTATAGTATTGAGCCTGTGTGACTTCAAAGCTTTCTATCGTAGGTGTTTCCCATCAGGAATTTTGTGGGAGTTTTCAGGGAACAGAAAGATGAGTTTCAAAAATAAAACCAAACAAAGCAAATCAAAACAACTTATACCTATATGCGCTGACTCCTACTGCCTCAAAGAAAAGGCTGAAATTATCTTTCTGGAGTCCTGGCTGCTGTGTGTGTTGCCTGTAGTAACAGCCATCACGTCACTGGCCATGCAACCTATCATTCTTTTCTTCTCTCCTTTCATCTTCCTTGTTCTCATGCATGCAATACTCCAGAGAGATGAACTATTCTTCGTTATGGTTCCTACTTACTATTTATGGCAAACCCTTTCTTAGGGCTATACCCAAAGCAGCAAGAATTGATAGTACTTAAATCAGCTACCAGCGCTACCTCATCCATGTTGTGTTTCCCCACAGGGGCTTTTTTGTGAATAGAATCTTTTTTTCCCCTCTGGTGTCAGGAATCAAACTCAAGATCTTGCACTTCCTAGACAGCACTGTGCTGCTGAGTTATATCCCTTGCCCTGTCAATAGAATCTTCCAGGTCTCCCTGAATGTGTACTGATGGTGGCCATGACCTGAAAGGTTCCTCTGGATGTTCTAAGAAGCTGGAGTTGTCTCAAATAACCCAGATGAAAGGACACACAGAAGCTGCACATCTGATTCAATTCACCCAACTTGACTGGATCCCTATGCTGTGCAAAGTGTTCTGCTTAGGTGTGGTGAATAATATCCAAGCTATTTGAAAATTTTCCTTTCCCAAAATAACATGCATGGAAACTTACTGTGGTGTAAAGAACAGAGAAAACAATAATACCAGTGTGTGAGGCCTAGAAGTTGCCTAGAAAAGGAAGTGATTTTATTTTTTGAAAGTGACTTGATAGGAATGACTACCATTTTTTTTTTTTTGCTCTGGGTGGGATACAAAGGATGACTAGAAATCCTCTGAGTCCCAGGAGATTTCTAGACAGACAAAACTGAATTTTTTAATATCTATAGATGTGGCTTGTTTTGATGAATTTCACATATTTTGGGAATAAGAAAGCCAAGAAGCCAAGTGGAATCAGAGAAAATTTAATGCCAATGGCTTCACTGAGTTTCTGATGAGATTAAATAATCCTTGAGTTTATGATAAAGCTGTCTGAGTTTTTTTAAAATTGATTTTCTACATCATATGAACTCAACAGAGGACAAAATCGGGGTGTGCATCAATCTTTGCCAAGTGCCAAGGTGGAAAGGGCACCTACCTCCCCCAGTTCCTGGTGATGCACGGGTGGCACCTTCCTACTGGCTGTAGCCCTGGCCCCACCTCCTTTTCCAACACATAAGTAGTCCGGGCTGTTTTCACTGAATCACAGCTGAGCACCCAAGTGGAGCTCTGTTGGCAGCACCGTGCAAAACTCGAGAAGAGAATTGCAGAAGGAAATTGACGATGGACCTGATTCCAAACTTCTCCTTGGAAACCTGGGTTTTCCTGGCTCTCAGCCTGGTGCTCCTTTACCTGTGAGTAACTCTCCAAACTCCCCTCCTCTGTAAGCTTCTATTTGTTGTACTGATCGGACTTCTTTGTCCCACCTCTGTATAAAAATAATCAGAAGAGAATGGAGGAGAAGTTGTTACAATCCCTGAAGAAGATCCTATTTATAGTAAACAGATTTCTTGAGCAGTCTCTTCCCAAGCCTCTATTCTTGTGGCTAGGAGGGTTGTTTATGTGAACTGTTCTTGGGAATGAATTTATTGATTCTCACATTGAAATTAATGAACCAGAATTTAGCAGATTTAGATTATAAACAACTGGCCACTATATGTAGTGGAAACTTCATTCCCTTCCCAATCTCTAGGAATTCTGTTTCTTTTTTGTTTTTATTTTAAAGAGAATAAAACCAAGGAAAATAAAACAATAAGACCAATCAAAACAAAGCAGTGTAAGTGACACAGGACTTCAAAACAATACAAATTCAATAATAGTTACCATAATGACTCTTGCTATCCTCAAAATAACTGCAGATACCCTCAGACATAGTGAAAGTCAAACAGAACAGAACAAAATGCAACCAACTAAAGCAAAACAATGAATTCAATAAAAGACTTCAAAGCAAGACAGTAGTAAATCCAAATTGGCTACCATAGTATATCTTGCCATTGGATGTAACAAAATCAAACAAAGCAAAACTAAACAAACCCCAACCCAACAAAACCATGAAAATGATACAGGACTTCAAAACAAGACAATAGGAAATTAACAGTTGCTATCACCCTCAGAAGGAGATCACCCCTACATGACACACTGCATAAAGCCATCCTCTGAATAGATAATCAGACCCCTGGCCCTACACCTGCAAATTCGATGAAATACCAGAACATCCCAAGCATTAAATTGCATTTCACCTCAATAGCTATCATCGCAACCTGTGTTTCTCTGGATCAGCTGGTCGCTTACGGGGGTTGTGGTAGGGGATTGGTTCTTCTTGTTTTCCAGCCTGTATGCTGGTAGGAGCATGGATCTGGCTGTTCCTACTCTGGTGGTGGACCTCACATGGCACTGGTTCACAGGGAAGGCTAGCTTTGTAGTGAAGATTTGTTCTCTGACCCCGCAGTCTGCAAATCTCTAGTAATCCTGTGAGAAGAAAAGGATGGCTTGGAGTTTTGCGCAATTATCTTAGTTTCCCTTGTGTGTGTTCCGCAAGAAGTATGTGGAAGCATTGTCCCGTGTGAACTCAGGTTGTTCCTATTCCTTACCTCTTATCCTTACTAGTATCATTTACACAATGCATGGAATGAAATCCAGAGTTCATGGGGGCTCAGACTCCTCTTTACTGTTTTCTGAGATGGCCACTCTATGCTCCTAAAACTCAATTTCTCCATCTTACAAAGGGAAGATGACAAATTTTAGGGTTGAGGAGAAATGGTAGAAATCTTGAAGTTACATTCCTTTTTCTCCCTCTTTTCCTTCCAGTCTTTGGGAGTTTAACATCAGTGTAGAGATTTATTTCTCCCTAATATGAAATCTGCTAGGACTGAAAAAGCAAGAGCCTGCAAAACTAGTTTGGATTTTGTGTAATTTTACCTCTAATTTCTAGCCCAGGAGGATGAGTCAAAACCTCTCAGTGCAGGGATTCCTCAGTGAAGGAATACCTGGGATCTTGGAACAGCTGGAGAGAGAAGTTATTTCTAAGTGTGAATAAGAGTGAATCCCTCAGGTCATACTTGATGAGAATCTCAATTTCAGCTTTATGAAGAGTAGCAAAGCATGATTGTGTGCAAATAGGAAATGTAGGCCAGTTCAAGAAGTACCTGATTGGAAAACAGAGATATGACTTTAAAAAAAGAAAATAATATTTAAGAACATTGTTACCATAGGCCAGTGATGTGAAGTTTTTAGAGATGAGTACTCAACCTGCAATCCCAGACTGCCTTATTTATTACACAGTTCCAAAGCTACAATTAAACCTGAATACTGAGTTTGTTTTAAAAGAAAAACTAATAACACATGTGCTATAGATTCACCACCATTGCCATAGACTATCCCTGACTTTGATTGATTCAGTGGGTGGAGTTACGGAAAATTGTATTATTGGAAAAGGAAAAAAGGTCATACTCCTCCCTTCTACCTCAATTGAAAATCCCCACTCCAAGAAAAAGTCAATTTCCAATATTGGCATAATAAAATAAAATGCCACGGTTGGAGTCCCACTTAAATAACTTATGACCACTCAAGTTGGGAGATGTTTACTAAGTATTCACTCTAGCATTGGGAGCATGAAGACTTCATCCACTTTTAGCTAACTATTGTTACTTGATATATATCTCTAAGTAAAGAAAGGACAGGTGATAAGTAAATGGACTTACTGTTGTTTGGGTTTTGTTGTCATTTATTGACTACATGCTGCCTCCCTGGTTTGACGGCTCCAATTCTTGAGTTGGGGCTGGCCAGCCTCATATGTATAACATGATAAACTGTAATCTGACTACTTTCTTCTTTACTTTATAGATATGGGACCTCTACACATGGATTCTTTAAGAAGCTGGGAATTCCTGGGCCAACACCTGTGCCTTTTTTTGGAACTATTTTGGCATACAGGAAGGTGAATGTTTTTAGAGGTTCTTTTTCTTCTTTGCTTCTTCTGGTTACAAAGGCCAGCTTAATTTCTCTAATAAACATGCTCCACCTTGGGAATATGTCCTGTGAAGTCAGGCTTTCAAAAACAGTGTGCGTCCCCCAAAAGAAGATCAGAGTTTTCCTGGGGCTCTGTTGTCAACTTTTTTGGAGCCTCAGTCACACATCCCAGATCTCTGGCACATTAGTACTTGATCCTCAGTACAAAGCATTCAGCTCAGGTTTTGTCAGTATCGAAGGAAAATTTTGTTTTTTGCCCAGTGCAGATCCAGGAAGGTACAGTTGCATTTAATGTTTGAAGAAAAGAACTCTATATAGTTTTTGTCCCTCTAAAAAAGCAGTAATTTTCTCTGAAACTTCCATCAATCGACTTTTCAGATTTTGCTTGAGATTGACATTTCTGGAAACTTTTTTTAGGCCTAGAATCTACAAGTGAAACAGTATGAAGAAGATTTGATTTTAAGTTTCAGAAGTGAAAACTGAGAGCAAGCATTGAATTTACTCTGTCCTATGTAATGAGGTGGCATCTCCCTGTCTATCTATGTGGAATGAGACACTGGAATATCAATCTATCTCATCATTCCTCATTTGGTAACTTTCTCTCTCAACAAAATTCCTGAAAATTATGTACATCTGCTAGACTAAAGAGGTCACTGGGGTTTTTGCGTTCCTAATTCTACCCAAATTCTAGATATAGCTCATAAGGTAAAGTGAAAAAATGCTGGGTCAAAAGTATTTGCATTCTTTTGAGACAATTTTTTGTGCTCATCTTTGATCTTCTCTCTCTCTCTCTATCTCTATCTCTGTTTGTAATGGATTTGAACTCAGGACCTTGCACTTGCCAGGCAGGTGCTTGTGGTGCTGAGCTGCATCCCCTGCCTCTGATTTTCTCATATGTCTGGGAGGGACTAGTTCAGTCACTGGTAGGAATTTAGACACATCACATGCACAAGCAAAAACAACTCAGGCAGACAAGGAGTTATTTAGTATTCATCAACAAAGAGAATGCTTTTGACATGTGCAACACACCAAAAAACATCAAGAGTGATTTTAATTCCTCACTTCAGATATCTCCTCTATTTTCTCTCCTTTTTCTTTGGACATTTCTGAATAAGAGGATCCCTATATCTGCCACTGAGAGATAATAAGCCTGAATTCGTGGGATTCTAGTCATTTGTGACCCCATTAGATATTTACAACTGTAATGGACTTACATGTTTTCTCTTCTCAGGGTACTTGGAAATTTGACTTAGAGTGCAATCAAAAGTATGGAAAAATGTGGGGGTGAGTATTTTGGAAACTTCCATCTGGTAGACCTGTTAGAATGAGGCACCCAGTGCATGAAGACAGTGTCACTCTAGAGCTTATGGGATAAAACTATGTACCGTGAGGCTTGTCTTGCTGGAGTCACCTACATCACCATGGTCATAGCTTGCACAAGGCTGAAAGTTGCACATTATATCTTTTCTGAAGGCTTTGATTATTCAGAAACTCCTACCTTCACTTTCCAAGCAGTGTCTAGTCATTCTCCTCCATTTTCTCTTTCTTAATTACTGTTTAATTGCATAAGAAGAACTAGGTTGGGGGAAGGGTGAAAGAAGGAAGGGAAAAGGCAAAAAAGGATAAAAAAGGATAAAATGAAAGCAAAGGTTTTCAAATAGGGAGGAGAAGATGGGTTGAAGGAAGGAGAGGGAACTGGCAAAAATAGAGAAATCCAAATATATCATGTACAGGCACAAATTCCCTATGATGAATCAGATCATCTAGATGATATCTAAAATATACCCTTATACTTAGTTATATAAAAATTATATAAGATGCATTATTTAAGACTATGTTTTATATGTTCATAAATGTATTACATTAACTTCTTCTTACATTTATTACCTTATAAAAGGCCATACTCCAAAAATTTCAAGTTCAGTATTTGTCATGGAAAGATGGGCTGGGATTATAGGTAAATAAATTGGGACAAGATTCTTGCTTAGCATCTTTTCTATCTCTTGTGCATGTGTATAGACTTTTCATTTTCTTTTTACTTTTTTGTTTGTTTGTTTGTTTTGTTTTTTAGCATGGTCTTGGTATGTAATTCAAGTTGGCCTTGAATTCACTGTGTAATCCAGGCTGGCCTCAAACTTGTGGATCCTCCTGTCCCAGCCTCCCAAATGTGGGAATTACAGGCGTGTGCCACCATGTCTGGCTTTTGAGTTTCTTTTGGATGTTGATTTCAAACCAAGACTTTTCAACCATAGCGTGCCCACACATTTACTTATCTATCTAATTCTATTTACTTTGGAGAAGTCATATAGTATATTTCATTGTGTTTTATTTCATTTTATTCGGTACCAGGAATTGAACTTCCAACCTTGTGCTTGCCAGGCAGGTGCTTCAGTGCTGAGCTATATCCCCAGCCCTTATTTTATTTTTGATACTAGATTTCACTATGCAGCTCAAGCTGGCCTTGAACTCACTTTGTTGTCTAGGCAGCCCTTGAACTCGCAGCCATTGTCCTGTCTCAGCCTCCTGAGGGCTGGGATTGCAGGTGTGTACCACCACACCTGGCTCATACAGCATATTTTAAAAGCATATATTGCCATGTGACTTATTTCCTTAGTGATTTTATAGGGAGGCCCAAATCACCTACAGCAGCAATATCCTTCAGAGCTACAGGAGGTTAATTGAGAGCAATGGAAGAAGTGAAATCATGTGCTTTTGTGCTAAACCATGTGAGAGAAGATTGTATCTCTTCCAACCTCTTCAGGTTTTCTCATTAGTCCCTTGAAACCACTGGGTTCCCCATAGTGTTCTGTGTGTTGTCATGGCCCCAAAAGACAATGTTGTCCATTGGTAAGGGCTTGCTGCACTAGATCTTCTCTCGTCCAACTCCAAGTGTCCTTTGCAACATTTAGTACTGTGAGCTCTTAAGAGCTTGTCTTTAACTTTTTATTGATTCAATATTATTTTTGATATTGAAATATTATAAAACATAAAATTTTGAAGAATGGTACAGGCAGTACTTAAACACGTGCCCTTTAAACTTAAGAAATTTTTCAAATTAAGTCTATCTATGATCTCAAGAGATTTTTTTTTTGCTTTACTGTGCCTTCCCTGCTTAGTTACATTACTCTTCATTTACGAAGACTCCAGTGCCTTCTGTGGTTAGAATACTGATGCATATCATACTCTCTAGGTGCGAACATTGCTGTGTATTCAATAATAGATGGGAGGATTATGTAATGTTAGGAGTCAATTCTGGGTTCCCAGAATGGCTCCAGCTGCAGAATCTGTCTTGTTTGGTTTAACCAGTTCTGCTTTCCCAATACAGGATATATGATGGTAAACAACCTTTGCTGGCCATCACAGATCCAGAAATGCTCAAAACAGTGCTCGTGAAAGAATGCTATTCTACCTTCACAAACCGGCGGGTAGGCATCTATTTTTCTAAAAAGTGAATCTCTTTGTATTATTCATTAAGTTTTTACCATGAAGTAATTATAGATTCACAGTAAGTGTCTAAACAAGCTATAATACATTTCTTCAGAATATTTTGCTAACTGTAAAGTCTTGCATAAGTATCACATAATGTAATCCTGTTGAAAGAGTAACAGGAAATTTACATTTATCCAATCCACAAAGTATATTTATATTTCCTGTTTTCTGTGCCCTTGAGTGTGTGTGTACGCATGTGCATGTGTGTGTGTAATGTCCAGCAGTTAAGAAACAGACCTGTTCCTTTACCACAAATTGTCTTCATTGTCCTTTATAGTCACTATGCGTAGGTTGTCGTTTCTTTTAACAATTGCTTTTTTCTTTTTGTAGTACTTGGGAATGAAGTTAGGGCCTTTGCACTGAGCTACATTTCCAGTCCTTTCTTCATTTTTATATTTTGAGTTAGGGTCTTGTGAGGTCACCAATTTGCCCAGGTTGGGCTTAATTATCTTTCTTCTCTCTTAGCCTTGTAGAGTGCTTAGTTCACAGATATGTGTCACCACGCTCAGCTTAATAAGGTCTTTAACAGAGAAAAGTTTGTTTTTTTTTTAAGAAGGCCAGTTCATTCGTCATATTTTAATGTGTTCTTTGGTGTAGGACTTAAATCATGGTTCTGTTTTTTTGGCCTATTGCTCTCCAGTCGTTTCAACACCATTTTAGGGACACCTGTCCTCTTCCCTTGAATTTCTCTTGTATCTTTGTTAGAAATCAGTTGTGCCTCCTTCTGTGAGTCTATTTCTCTGTCTATTTCTTCTCTTGATCTTTGGATGTACACCCATTTATTTGATCATTGTGGCTACACAGTAAGCCCTAACATCTTGGAGCATGATTCCTCCTATTTAATATTTTTGTGAATTTCTTTTAGCTTTTCTTGGCCCTTTACCTTTCCATCCAAATTCAGAATAAACTCATCTATGCCTGCAAAATTCTTGGTGAGATTTTGATAAAAACCAGGTTAAATCTCTTATTAATCATGAAAGACAAACTCTCTTGTTACTATGTTCAACTTTCCAAACCATGAATACAGTGTGCCTCATTACTTGAAGCTTGTTGGATTTCATTCAACATTTTTCTTGCTGTTAGCATAGAAAAACTGTGCATGTTTTTACTAGATATACATGAAGTTTAATAAAAAAAACTACAGTGTGCTTAAAATTTTAAAATTATTGCAGCAAAAAACACATTACCATGGTTACCCTTCAAATACTCTTCTCTCTGAGAGCACTTATTATTATCCTTCTTGTCACTTTCTGAATCAGTTCTGAAACTACTTTTTCTTGAGTGTTTTTAGTAGTGCTGTTGTGGCTGCCTCAATATCCCAAATTGATTTGGGAAAGACCACAAGTTGCATGATGCCAGATCTGGTGAATAAGATGGATGAGGAGACACCATCATGTTTTTAGAAACCTGTCTTTCCATTTGTTGGTACTTGGTAGTGGCATTCATCATAATTTTTATCACACTTTGTAGAGATAGTTATGAAAGAAGACCTCCAAAACTGTTTCACAAAGTGGCAAGAATGATGGGATAAGTATGTTTGAAGTCTGAGTAGTGGTGGAGTAGTTGAGGGTGATCAATGGCAATTTGTTTTTATTGTAATACATTAAAAAATTAAATATTCACCCTATTTTTCACATCTTGCTTGCCAAGTGTTTTGTTTTCTTTAGAGTGTTTATAAATGAATTTCAAAAATATTTTCACGTTATTGTTATATGAAATGCAATTAAATTTTGTGTTAACCTTGTGTTTCCTTGTAATACATGGAAAACTTGTTTTATATATTCTTTGAGATCTTCTGCATAGACTATGATGTTGCCTGAAAATTACCACGTTTCTACTTTTCTCTTTGCAGTCAGTACACCACTGCTTTCATTTTCTTGCCTCCTTGAATTAGTTGGGGATGATACTGGATAAGAGAAGTTAGAACAGATGTTTTTGAATTGTTTCTGATCTTGAGGGGAATCATTAAATCTTTAACTATCAAGTGTGGATATAGCTGAAACTTTTCTGTAGAATTTCTTCATCAAGTGGAGGAATTTTTCCTCTCTTTCTGGTTTGCAGAATTTTGATTATAAATACTGTTAGGGCATTCCATTGTAGAACAAAATATAGTCATGCAAGAAAGTTTCAAGGAAGAAAATAGAATTATCTACTCTTTTTTCATGTCTCCCTGTATAAATAATTAAGGAAAAATGGTTTCCATATAATTACATTATTTCTTTAGAAAACAAATACATCCCTAATCCTTTAAGTATTATCAACAATTTTTTTTAGAATAACCGCATCAAGACTTCTTTTTTTTCAGAATACACCTGCTGTAGATACAGTTAAATCCGAGTGGTTTGAGGCAACATCATACAGTTTGACAAGGAATCTGGTATCTCTCATAAATCCATTTCTACTCTGCACAACTTTGGAGGAGATACAAGGTCTTATTCTTGTCTATTCTCCCCTGAAACAAGAGTTTCCCCAGTAAGGCAGCATTTGCATTCACCAAGAGACTCAAATGTAAAGGCTAAAGTCTATACTATGTGACTGAGTGATCTGAAGACACTAACAGGAAGCCAGGCAATATTGATGATTGTTTATTGAGCAACTAGCATGGTGCCCACCTCCTACTACAGAGTCACTAAATGTATATTAAACACGTGATGTGTGAAGTCTTTCATACAGCTATAGTAATATCCACTCTGATGTGCAATAAATTGGGTTTTGTTTTGGATTCTAGTCTGTTGGTCCAGTGGGTTTTATGAAAAAAGGCATCTCCATAGCTGAAGATGAAGAATGGAAGAGAATACGAACAACAATGTCTCCAACTTTCACAAGTGGAAAACTCAAAGAGGTACTAAAATTGGAGGAGTTGTAATTAGAAACTTAGAGAATGAATCTGGAGACAGGTAGACAGTAAATTGGAATCTTTTTCTAGGAGTAGCTTTCTGAGTTTGAGCTTTTTTAATTCTAAAAATGACATTATAAGATTCATTATAAATGTCACTTTACTGCCTCATCCTTGAGAAAGTCATGTCATCTGTGATTTTTGTCTCGATATTTCACTATGTCTGTGTTGTGCCTGACGTCTAGATGTTCCCCATCATTGAACAATATGGAGATGTGTTGGTGAAGAACCTTCTCCGGGAAGCAGAGAAAGGCAAGGCTGTCCGCATGAAAGAGTGAGTAATACCTCAACATGTACATTAACTCCCATTTCATGCTGTATGTATAGCCACAAGAGGGCAAAGGGGGAATAGTTTAAATTGTCTACATCTTTTCCTATTCAGTGCCTTAGGTGCCTACAGTCTGGATGTGATCGTTGGCACTTCATTTGGAGTGAACATTGATTCCCTCAACAAACCACAAACTTCCTTTGTGGAAAAAGCTAAGAAGCTTGTAAGATTTGATTTTTTGGATCCAGTAATTCTTTCAGTAGGTATGCAATGTCTTTCTTCTCTTTCTGTGCCTTCTTCCATCCTTTCATTATGATAGCTTTATTTGAATGATAATTCACCTGCTTAAAATGTACAACTCACTGCTTTTTATACATTCAAAGATATTTACATCCACTGACACTGTCAGTTATAGAACTTTTTCATCAACTGAAAAATCTTGCACTCTTTTCAATATCAATCTCCAACCACGCTTTCTCTGAGAAAACTGTAATTTACTTTCTTTTTCTGTGAAACTGCCTATTGTGGACACTTTGTATACATGGACTCATACTATGCATGGTCTTCTGACAGTGGCTTATTTCATGTAGCAGGATGTTTTGAAGTGAAATACGTATCATTACTTCATTTTTAATGGAGGAATGATATTCTGTTCAATAGAAATAACACAGCATCAGCTAATGGACATTTGAGTTATTTTCACATTTTGACTATTTTAAATAGTGCTGTTATGAATATCATGTGCAAGATTATGTCTCAATACTTGTTTTCAAGTTTTCTGGGTGTATATTTAGCACTGGGACTGCTTAGTTATAAAGTAATTTAATGTGTATGTTATTAAGGAACTGGTAAAATATTTTCCACAACTGTTGAAGCATTTTGTATTCTCATTAGGGATGCCTGAAGATTCCCATTTTTCCCACCCCATCCAATGCTTTGTTTTTCTCAGAATTTGATTGCATCTATTGTCGTGGGTATGAAGTGGTACAAACTGTGGTTTTCATTTCCATTTTTCTAGTGTCACTTATACAATGCAACATGCCTTTTTGTTTCATTACTGCTTTCATTTAAAAGATCATTGCCATGTCTGAGATCATGTAAACTTGTTTTCCTATTTTTCTTCAAAGATTTAGCATTATTGTAGCTCTTGTGTTTATATCTCTGATGCATTTTGAGTCAGGATTTATTTTCAGTTGAGGTAAGCATCCCTCCTTATTCTTTTCATGTACTCACCAGGAATTCCAGTTTCCCTTGTCTAAAAGGCTACTTTTTCCTGGTGCCGCAAAAAAAAAAATAAATAAATAAAAAATAAATAAATAAAAGGCTACTTTTTCCTATTCAGTGGTCACTGCACCCTTCTCAGAGTTCAGTGAACCACAGACACATGACCTTATTTCTGAACTCTAAGTTCTATTGCACTTACCTACATGTCTACTTTTATGCCAATAACACATTGCTTTGATAACTGCAGGTCTGTGGTAAGTTTTGAAATGAAGAAGTATAATTATAACTTTATTCTTACTCATCAAGATGTTTTTCAGTCTTTGAAATTCTATATAAATTTTTCAGATCAGCTGGTCATTTTCCATTAAGAAGACAGGTATGATTCTGATACGAATACAGTAAATCTGTAGATCAATTTGCGTATAGCTAGTTTTACAGTATGAATTGTTCTGATCTAGTCATATGGGATACTTTTCCATTTATTTAGATCTCTAATTTGTTTTGAGGTGCTTCATAGTCTTAAATATACGTATCTTTTCAAAAAGTTTTTTTTTATTTTGTAATGTTCTCAAAAGTTTTTAAGATTTTTTAAAGTTTTGTATTTTTGTTAAATTTATTGCTAAGTATTTTATGTTTTTTACAATGAAATTCTATTCACAATCTACTTTGAGATTGTTGATTATATTGTATAGATGTATAATTTATTATTGTGTATTGACATAGTACCCTAAAATAATTAAACTTGTTTTGTGTTTGGAATATGTGAGTACAAATGATGAGAGAGATATTCTTGTCTTATTCCTGATCTTATGGGGAAAACTTTCCTTCATTACATATGGTGTTAGGTCAGATTTTCATAGATACCTTCATCAGATTGATAGAATTGCCTTCTATTCCTAGTTTGCTGAGTATTTTGGTTCCCAATGGATATTGAAATCTTGTTAAGTGATTTTTTTCTACATTGCTTGAGGTGCTTGTGCAGTGTTTGTTTCTTATTCAGCTGATATGCTATATTACATACCCTTAGGTCCCTGGGATCATCCCACCTGGTTATAGCATATTATTCTGTTTATATGTCAGTGAGATTGTATTTCTAGTGTTTTGTTGAGGTATTGTGCATCTGCATCTGTAAGAAACATTTGGATTTATGCTTCTTTTTTGTTATGCTTTTCTAGTTTTAGTATCAGTGTAATCTTGAATTTATACAATGAATTTGGAAGTGTTTCCTCCTCTTAGAAGTGTTTGTGGGGGGAAGGTACTAGTTCTTTAAATATCTGATAAATAGTACCTTTGAAACTACCTGGAACTTTTTCTTTGTGGATGGTGTTTGACTACAAATTCAACCTTTTCATGTTATAGATCTATTATTCGCTATATCTTTTTTGTTAATAGATATTTGTAGCTCACAATGTTTGCATTCTTTGCGCGGAGTTGGTACATGTACATGACACATCTCATTCCTTTCTTTCATACTGTCACTGCACCCTCTCTCGGTCTCTCCTGTCTCCTTCCATCACACAGTCCTCTTACCATTTGAGAAAGTTGTCTTCCTATTATCTATCTTTTATTTTTCTCTTTACCTATAGTTTGAGTTTCTCATATAAGACAATATTTTCTATTTCTTTCAGAGTCATTTATAAGTTCATTTTATATCTGTTCAGGAATTTGGTCCATTTTATCTAATTTGTGCAATTCTTGCAGTAATATA
Source organism: Dasyprocta punctata (assembly GCA_004363535.1). Classification (NCBI taxonomy): domain Eukaryota; kingdom Metazoa; phylum Chordata; class Mammalia; order Rodentia; family Dasyproctidae; genus Dasyprocta; species Dasyprocta punctata. Next base: position 6,933 of record RJWM01029668.1, on the reverse strand, counting down.
ATTGTTAATAGAATTCCATATAATACTCCTCTCCCCAATGAGACATGGTCTAGTTCAGTTGCTCAGTCTGGGCTTAAATGTGATCTTGCCTGAGCCTCCAAAAGTGTTAGGATTACAGATTTGCACTACCACATCTGACCAGAAGCCTTTCAAAAGTGTTAGCGATAATTTCCCCTTTTTCATTTTGGATGGTAATTATTTAAGTCATTTGTCTTCTTTTCTTTGTGAATTTACACAGGAATTTGACATTTTCAAGAATCAGCTTTTGGTTTCATTTATTTTTTTTTGTATTTTTCTTTATTCTCTATTTCATTAGTCTTCAGTTTGCCTTTATTATTTTCTTCCATTTGCTGTATGTGTACTTTGCTGTTTTTGTTGTTGTTGATGATGTGTAGTGTGACATTTGATTATTCTCATTTGAGATCTTTAAAATATTTACAGTATAAACTTTCCCTTCAACATTACTTTGTTGTTTGGTAAGTTATATCTCACAAGTTGGGTAAATTATATCTTCACTTTCATTCATGTCTAGTATAATTCTAATAGTCTGTTGGAGTTGTTTTTTTGTCTCTGGTTGCTCTGGACTGTTTTTATTTCCACATATTTGAGAATTGATGATTTTATTTCTGTTCTCGATTTGTGATTTCATCTTATGGTAGCTGTAAGAATATATACTGCATTAGATCTACCATGACTCTTCTGTCTTAAAAGAATGTTTAAACACCACACTATGGCTCATTTGATTCAAAAGACTGTATTTTAATATATTTAAGGGTAAGAAATTAGGGAATTTAATGCTGTTTCTTGGTCACTCCACAATGCAGAAGGGCCACTGAGGTCACCGCCATATTGATGGCTTTCTGTGTGACATTTCCCCAGTAGAGGCTGAGCAGAGATTACAGAGGGAGTGACTCAGTTAAGAACCTATTGGTTTTTATTCTTGTGAATGTTTCAACAAAGTATAACTGCTCCAAGTAAGTTTTGCATTTACATTAATGGTTTTTTTCTTTCTTCACAGTGATCTTTTCATTCCTTACTCCACTATATGAGATGCTAAATATCACCATTTTCCCAAGTGATTCTATGACATTTTTCAAAAACTTTGTACTAAGGACAAAGGAAAATCGCCTGAAATCTAACCAAAAGGTAAAATGTGGTGGTCATGTGAGGATGTTGACTTTTGATGTTTTGAGCTGTAGAGACATGAGCTATACCCTTCCCTCTAAGTTTTGTTAAAAGTAGCAAATAACTATGTTTATAACAGCAGAGTGTTACCACTTGGGAGAATGGGAAAAGTGGATATTAGAGAAATTAATGATGAAGAATCAGAGAGAGAGCATTTACATGTAATAGCAGTAATGAAAATTAGTTTGGCATGGCAAAAATATTATTAAAATAAAAACTTTGCCACTACTATTCCATTTGATAAATTGGCAAAGCATAAAAATTACATTGAAATTTTATTTTCATTGATATTATAAATTCCTACACTCCACATTGGGAAATAATTACCTCAGTTCTAAGCCTCCTGTTAAACACATTCTTCAGTGGAAATTCTCAGTGTACCTAGTGGAGTTTTGTCTATGCTAAATTTGAGCCCCATCATGGTTTGTAGTGGACAGGTTTCTTTATGGTGTATTGAGGCTGCCATTTGCCAATGCCAGTTTGGCCTTAGGTATCCTGGAAGCCAGTACAAAAATGTGTACACATAAAGGAAGCATGAAAGCACATTTCAGGCATTAATGCAAATTGTACAGCATTTTGGGAATGTGAAATATTTCAAGATACTTTCACCAAGTCTGTATATAAGTTCTAGATGTGGTGGGAGCTTAATCTGTGAGCCACCAGTTATGAAATAAGGCAAGAGACTAAAAAGGATTGGGGCTCATGACTTCAATCTGATGAAGCAGGTGTGACAGCAGAAAGAGCCAGTGACTCTCTGAACAGGACTCTGTGTTAAAAAGCCAGAGAAGCTCAGGAGTAAGGAGGACAGAGGCTAGTCCTGATAGGCAAAGAGCTGGCTTTCTCTCAGGGAATTGTCCTGTTCTGCATGGTTTATAGATGGATGTTTTTCTTCACTGATGCAACACCAGTCACATTTCTGGACTTGAAGGGTTCATATTCGTAGAAGGGAGGTTACATTCTGCACTCTTGATTCACTTCTGACATCACAAGTGACCATCTATCATGAAATGTTTTGTTTCTTTCAGCACCAAATGGATTTTCTTCAGCGAATGATAGAGTCCCAGAATTCCAAAGACTCAGAGTCCCATAAAGGTAACCAAGGGTTCTCTATGGTCTACTGAAAGGAAAGCTCTGAAGCAGAGAGCTGTTTAGAAATGTGCAGGAAGGTTTCAAGTCAGATGAGCTTTTCTGCCAAAACTACAGTGAGACATACACTCAGATATTATATATGGTAGCCAAATGCATTTTCTAGTGCACATGGGTTTAAATATCCTCAAAGATTAAAGGATAGTCATAACCAATTTTGTCATGGCTAGAAGTTGTCAGGCTCTTGGATCATCTGCATCAGAACAAGTGCTGGTTCTCAGCCTCATCCAGACTCCATGAATCAGAATCTCTACCTCACCATTCAATCAGGGGTGCACATTCCAATAGATACTTGGTGAAATATGTTCACTAGATTAATGATTTTTTTCATAAAAATAATTTGGTTCTGAAGGAAATTTGTATGGCTTTGTAAATATCCTGTTCTTCATAATTTGACTTACTGGTTTTATCTTCTACAACTGTGAGTGAGAGGGTGTGTGTGTGTGTGTGTGTGTGTGTGCAGTATGTGCACACTATGTGTACATGATTTGGGTATTGGAGATTGAGCCCAGGATCTTCATACACTGAGCTACATTTGTAACTCTTTTCATTTGTTATTGTGAGATGGGTGTCTCTGAGTCACTAAATTGTCCAGGCTGGGCTTGAACTTGTGATCTTTCTTCCTCAGCCTCTCAGAATGCTGGGAATAGAGACATGTACCAGAACACCTAACTTCCATGACTATTTTTTATAAAAACTGTTATTCCTATGAGTATTGCAAAATGATTGATTTAATATTTCATCATTTTTTCAAATTTATGTACAAATACCCAATGTAAGGTGTCATCAATTCTTTTTTGGATTTTTTTTTATTTTAAAGATAGTAAAATCCAACAAGAGAAAACAGAACAAAGCCAATCAAAACAAAGTATCAAAGTTGGTACAGAACTTTAAAGCAGGATACCAGGAAATCAACAATAGCTACTATAGTATATCTCATCTTCATAATAGTTATTCATTCCATCAGGCTTATCAAAATCAAACCAGAAACAAAACAGAATAAAACCAGTCAAAGCAGAATATTGAATAAAGCAAAGCAATTAATCAGAACAAAGCAAAACAGTGAGAATGATATTGGATTTCAAAGACAAGATAGAAGGAAATCCCCCATATTTGCTACATTGTGTACTGTACTTATTTGTTATCAACTCAGCCTATCCTCTGAACCAGTGAGCTGCTTATGTTGGGTGGTTGAGGTATTTGCTTCTCAGTTCATATGCCAGTAGATTTATGGGAGGTGCTATCTGACTTTTCTCTTCCTGGAACCTGCGTGGCGTGCACAGCTTACCAGAAAGGTTGGCTAGTTAGCATCTTGTTGAGTCCACCCAGGCTCAGTATGGCTGTTTCTCAGGAGGCATTGACTTTTCTATTGGTGCCTTCAATTTTCCCTATCATTTATTTTAAATATTCTCATTCATTTATATCAATGTGATCTTATATGATTACAGTTTTTGTAATTATTATTGTGTTATTCACATTTTCTCTGACTTTTCTCCTGTAAGCTCTTTTAAGTGGCCCATGGGGTACTTTCTGCATTTTCAAATTTCCAGCTTACAACAGAATTCCTTTTTATAAGATTTTCTGTTCATAGCACAATTGAGGATGAACTGTAGATAGTCTCTATATACTCCTGAAATTTAATACACATCCACTACCTGATTATCACCATCTCCCACCACAGTGCTACATGTGTCATGATGTAACACATTAACCTACATTGTATTATTATTATCACCAAAGTCCGTTGTTTTCATTAGGATTCGGTTCCAGCCATGTATATCCTATCAGTTCTGATAAATGTGTAATGACATGCATCAACTTCCATTAGTGTAGTGTCTAGAGGATTCTGTCTTTTGAAGCTATCATTTGGTGAGTAATGGCTTATTATCATGTGGAACATATTACAGGTTTCTTTTCTATTTCCCCAGACAACCCTGGAATCAGTCATTTATCAAAGGATCCCTGGTTCATTTTAGTGAGGAATTGTCAATTAGGAACTGAAATCTCAGATTTAGTGTGTTGATGGCTACTGGAATTTTGTTTTCATTCTATATTTTCGATATAGAAAAACCTGGGAAAGTTAAACTGATGACTCTAACTATTTTTGTGCCAATCCACGTGCAGTAATACCATAGCCTGCCTCCTTCTCTCCCTTCCTCCCCACTGCTGTCTCCTCTTCTCTCCTCTGTCCCTCCCTCCCTATTTCAAATGAAAATATTGATAGAGTATTTCTTTGGTATAAGTACACTAATTCTATCATGGTCAACTGCAAGCAATGAATTGTTTGACAATTATTTCATGTAAACCCTAAATATTTAACATTGTATTGCAGAGCATAGATGTGCTGACCTCAGCACAATACTTTGCACATATGTATGCATCCATTTGCTTGTGTACATGTGCTTCTATCCGTCTGTCTATTGATGTTTGTCTTACTCTGGTCTGATGCAACTTTCCATGAAGAAAGCAATATTTTTTGTGCTATTCAACATGATCACCACTATAAACATGCAGCTGCTGTACATTTGAAAAATGGTTAGTGCCACCAAAGAACTGAAATGTAAATGATACTTAAATTCACTGAAAATTAAATTTAGCAACAGTGATTCAGGATCCATAGCAGATAGCAGAGATCTAACCTTTGACTTTACAGTTCAACTTCAATTTAGTAATTTTCAATTTCAGTGAACGTGTGTTAGCTCTGAAAAATCAGTTTGTTGAATTTTCACGCAATGAATTGCAAACTCCATCATGAGTAAATTGTAATTCTGTGGACCTTTCTGCCATATAATATTTTAAGCTTCAAATTAAATATTTGGGGTGGTCAATATTTATTTCAGGGTTTCAGCTATGGAAAGGCATGATTCCAAGCTGCTCAGGTTTTTGTCTAATTGTGGTGATCTTTGTCAGGACAAAATCAAGAAGGAAACCAATGTTTATAAGGGTGTTGGGTGAAAATGAAGTAGATTAAGGAGAGTGTATAAGTACTAAGGAAGGTGAGATTTGGGCCATGATTGAATAAATATTACAGATTCAACCTGGTGAATACTGTTCTCCTATACTTTAGGCCAATGGTCTTCTATTGAAATTCTTTCTGCTACTGTTTCTTTTTGGTTGTTTTATTGTTGTTGTTGTTGTGTTGTTTGGGTTTTTTTTGTTGTTTTTTGGGCGAGTGTACTGGGGATCAAACTCACAACCTCTCGCCTGCCAGGCAGGCACTTAGGCCCCTGAGCTAAATCCCTGGCCCTCTGCTACTGTTTCATACTGTTTATTAGACTATGGTTAGTCACTATTCTCCATTCTTTTTCCTTTCTCTGTAGTTTCTATTCATTCTAAGATCATCCATTGTGAAGACTGGTGCTCATGTACTCCATTACTTGATGCCTCTCAAAGATTTAATCTCTGCTTCTCATATAAGGTTCTGTTCTCAAATCTTGTATCATCTGAGTGTTGAGATCCTGATTTGGTAGTTGTGGAGTAGAGTTTGAAATTCTGCACGTCAAAACATTTAGTTAGTGCATGCCAATAATACATAATACAGTAGTTTGTTTGAGGAAGTTGGTTTATGTATGTAACATATCTTAATCAATTTCAACTCTCTTCTCCCTTTCCTCTACTCTCCAACTTGACCCCTTTTCCTATCTCCAGATCTTGCCTTCTGATTTCCATTTGCCTTTCATTTTAATTACTTATTTATTAAACTATTTTTAGGTTTCTCATTGAAAGAATTCGTATGATAATTAAGTTTCTGGGTCTCACTAATTTCACAAAATATGATGATTTCTAGACTAACCCATTTCCATGCAAATGACACAATGTTATTCTTCTGTATGGCTAATATTCTATCTTGTTTATATAATGCATATTCATTATGCATTCATTTTTTTATGGGATTCTGGTTTTTTAACAAGATTCTAGATGCTGCTGGTATATGGTCCACATTTTTTTAAGAGCAGAATATATTTATGGAAAGAAAAGACCTTCTGTCTGAGAGAGAGACAGAAAGGATCCCAAGTGGGTTGCCGAAGACTCTCTCTTTTCTGGGGACTTTTATAGAGCAATACCATGAAGTGAGGTGTGTCCAAAGTGGGGGAAAATGGAAACTCACAAGGTGGGCATGAGGTGGGATAGAACTATGGTCAACCAATAAGATTAATTGCACAGGTAAAATTGATTAAATCAGGACAAGTGAGAAAGCAGTCGCATAGCAAACAGGCATGAATACAGAGCAGTGGCTCTTCCTATCAGCGGTTGGGATGGTGACTCCTGGCTTCCTTAGGGTGATAGACACCTATTTAGAATATCAATCCCTGATGTGGGTGTATTTGTTTGATCTTTTGTCTTTAGGTCTGCCCCACAGCAGGAGGTGTCTTCTTTCTCCAAGGTTGCTGGATATCTGGTCTTCTGCACTGGCTCCTTTGAGGGCCCAGATCTGTCTGACTGCCTATAATATTTCTATCCAACTCAGTTTCCTGTAACAATCCTCCCTCTGAAGAAGCAACCTGAACTGCCTTGAGGCAGTGATGGAGAATGACTGATCTGACTTCTTCAGCTGAGGGGCATCATAATTGTTGATCCACAGTCAGGGATACTCTGCAGAGG
>RJWM01029667.1:0-24207 GCA_004363535.1 Dasyprocta punctata | reverse complement strand
ACTTTGAACATGCTTTTCAGTTAGATAAACGTCTGAGGGCTCCTGTTGCATGGGTGGTCTTGTCCATAGCAGAATCCACAGTTAATTCTGGCAGCTTCCTACATGGATATGTTTATTATTCTGGAATTTGCTTTCCTCATTAATTGTAACTCATGTGTTCTTTTTTTCTTAAAAGCCTGGCAGTCAAATTGATAATTTTATACTCAAATGTTGCCTAGTTACAAGCTTGGCATCTTTAAAATTTACTTTTAAGGTAATTTTATCTTGTTTATATTAATACACTAAGTTGTATCATTCTCTATCAAGAAATAGCTATAATTTACATTCCATGAAATTCGTTCAAGTATATAATTAATTTTTTAATAAATTTGCGATTATAAGACCATCAGCATAATCCAATTTTAGAAAGTTTTTAATGCTCTCTAAAAGATCTTATGTGTCCATTTGTGGTCACTCTCTTCTTAACCCCAGCTGTAGTCAACCAGCAATGAGTTATCTTTACAGATTTGCTTCTCCTGGACTTGCAAAAAATGGAATCACACAAATACTTCTTTTACTTCGGAGCTTAGGTTCCTGCAGGATGGGGTGTGCGTTAATGTATAGTGACCTGAAGAGTATTCCACGATGTGCACAGACCACGCTGGGTTTTCCATTCTTCAGTCGACGGTCAGTGACAGTGCTGCCCAATGGCCTCCATGAATAATGCTGCTATTCACACTCATGTGGATGTACGCTTCTATTACTTTTGGAGGAATTCTTAAGAGTAGAGATGCTGGGTCATACAGTCACCTCTTTAACCTTTTTAAAGAAGCAGCCAAACCATTTTTCCAAGTGGCTGCATCCTTTCACACCCCATCATTAGTAGCTGAGCGTTCCAGTTTCTCCACATCCTTCTCTTCAGTGTTTGTCATTATAACCTTTTAAGAGGGTGTGAACTGATATTTTCTTTGGTTTGTTTGCTTTTCCCTAGTGACTAATGTTGTTGAAGCTGTTTTCAGTGTATACTTTCATTGGTGAAACGTCTATCCAAACCTTTTACTGATTATCTTTTCGCACATTCACCACAAAGGTGAACCTTCTGTGAGGGGCAGGGACAATGGTCATGCTTTTTCGAGTATCATGGTTTTTCCTGCAGTGGTGACTCAAATGCCTAAAAGAATGGTGCTGAATCCATAGATTAAAGACAGAGAAAGTTTGGTGTTTTTTTTCTCATCCATTTACAAACTCAAATTCTAACAGAAACTATTCTAGTAAGGTGAATGTGCAGTTTGGGTCAATTAGAATATGCTCAGTGAGATAATGCAGTGGCACTTCAGTTGACAAAATTTAATTCTTTCTGTGATTGTGATCACAGAACTCATTCCATATTCTGGTTGCAACCAAATTGTAAGCATATAATATCTGGAACTTGGAGATGAGAAACTAGACAATGAAACTTCAAGCTGTGGAGTTTCAGTTCTTTGCATTCTGGTTTATTGCTATGCCTTCTTTCCCAATTCATTCTTCCAACCGAGTCCCCAAGAAGTGTTAAATACCTACCAGCACATTAGTGTCTGGGATACACAGTGATGATTACCACGCCAGTTCCCGGAATTTAATCCTTACCTAAGGAAAGTCAGGGATGAAAGTGGCAGAGGTCTGCATACACCAAAAATATGACTTTCTTTTCTTGTTCTAGAGGCCTTAGGTCATTTCCACACCTGGAGGGTCATGTGAATTGGCCTAACTTTCATTTGGAAAAGAAGTCTATGCCTAAGGGTAAACTTTTAAAGTGACCTTTTGAAACCTGAGTTTGGGTGAGCTCTGACATATGCATCCTGCCATGGTGAGCTCATCTTGGGCACCCCATGCCAAGCCTTGAGTGCCCCAGGAAATGAAAGCTGATGAGCATGATGCTTCGGTTACACCTTTGTAACCTCTACCCTGGGCAGGATCAGAGCATGTTTACAGAGCTTGCCAGGTAAATCCTCCAGATTTTAGGATATATAAAATCTTGCAGACAATGCTGCTTTTCCAAATCACCACCTGGGAGTGTTGGCAAGACCCCAGAGAATGATGGTAAGCTGAGGGGGGTCTTGCACTAGTGCTAGAATTTCCTCAGTCTTGGAACTGTTGAAATTCAAAAAATGGGAGAAAAAGAAGTTCTGATCTTTCCACATTACTAATTGGCATGAGATTAACTTAATAATATTTTAACACTACATTTATGTGGCATAGTTAGGGAATGAGAGCCTTTCTATGAGATGAATTATGCCTTTATGTGCTGCTTCTCTTCCTTATTAAGATTTTATAAAGACCACAAGCTAATGTTGCAGTGACAACCTTGGGATTGAACCCAGGGCCTCAGATGCACTGGGCAAGAGTTTTACCCCTGAGCTACATCCCCAGCCTGAGGCTCAACGAGGGGAAGGAACCCTGACCAGTACTGTTGTTTATAAAGTCTGGATGTGCAGAGACTCTGCTGAGGTGGGGCAGGCCTCACTGATTCTTCCCTAAAATGGCCCAGTCTGCAGCCTGCCTCCCCTCTCTCCCTGTCTCCTTCCCTTCCTCCCTTCTTTTCTTCCTTCCTTCTCAAATTACAAGGTCTATGTTTTAGAGCTCAGTCTTACTTTCGCTATCAGGTTGTGATCGTTTATTTCTGTGGCTATTCTTTCTCTTTTAGCAATCCATTCCCTTCCCCTTTCCTGATCTGTGACTCCAGACCTTATAATGGGCTAGAGAAATGGATCATTAACTTGTTAGAACTTACACAACTATGGAGACACAGAATACTCTCTTATGGGTTAAATAGGGGTGATTTAGTGAATGAAATGTGTTATGTCTGATTTGACTTTGTTTAAAACGTCTAGTTCTTTCTTTCTTTCTTTTTTTCTTTCTTGGTTTCAGGTAATTGAAGATACAAGATGGGTAAACTCTGCAGAAATGATGTATTCTTATGTCATAGTTGAATACTTAAAGCAAGTAATGCAATCCAAGAAACAATCTCTACTTTCAGTTCTCAGGCTGCGAGGACAATTGTGGAGAGAGAGAGAGAGAGAGAGAGAATCACAGGGACTCATAGTAACAGGGCTTAGTCTCATCAATTCTGGAAAAATGAATCACATTGACTATATTAGTGTTAGTTTCTGCTACAACAAATTACCACAACAGGCAGATTCCAGGAAGAGAAAAATCAGCACCTCCCAAGAACGTGCCATGCTGGGTCTGGGAGGATCTAACAAGAAGACAACTAGCCAGCCTTCCTGGTAAGTGGTGGAGTGGGTTCCAGGAAGAGAAAAGTTAGCACTTCCCATGAGTCCACTGATGTGCGGGCTGAGAATTAATACCCGCCCCACCCCCAGTAAGCAACCTGCTGGTTTGGAGGACAGGCTGAGATAATAACGTACATAAAGCAACTAAATGCATGTATCGTTTGGTGGATTTTGCAGTCTTGGGGCCAGCAATCCAAGAGGATGACAGTCTGCAATATAGCAAATATGGGGAATTTCCTTCTTTGAAATCCAATATTGTTCTCACTATTTTGCTTTATTCTGATGAACTGTTTTGCTTTATTCAATATTCTGTTTTGATTGGTTTTATTCTATTTTGTTTTTGCTTTGATTTTACTCTACCTGATGGAATGGTCAACTATTGTGAAGATAACAAGATATACTATCGTAGCTATTGTTTTCCTAGTATCCTGCTTTGAAGTTCTGTACTAACTTTACTGCTTTGTTTTGATTCGCTTTGTTCTGTTTTGTTTTGTTGGATTTTACTGTCTTTAAAATAAAATAAAAAAATAAAAAAAACCCACAAATTACCACAATTATAACAAATTACCACCAAAGTAGTAGCACTTATTATCCTACAGTTCTAGGAATTAAAAGTCCAAAATGAACCTCACTGAGCTAAAGTGGAAGAGGCAGCAGGGCCAGCTCTTGGAGGCTCCAGGGAACATCTGTCTCCTGGCTTTTCTAGCTTTGCCAGGCTCTGCATCCCTTGGCTCATGGCTGCCTTGTCCACCTTCAAAGTGAGCAGTGTGGCACTGCAGCTTCTCCAGATTCTCTCAGTCCCACCTTTGCTTCCACCATCTCATCTCCATTCTTCCCCATCTCTCACCCTCCTGACTCCCTCTTGTAAGATTCTTGGAATAATGTTGAGTCCAATGAGACAATCCAGGATAACCACGCTATCTCAAAATATTTTTTAAACTTTTATTTATTTATTTTCATTTTTTACTTTTGTATTTTAAAGAGGATAAAACAGAATAGAACTTATCAAAACAAACCAATGTAAGAGATACAGGACTTCAAAACATTACAAAATCAGTGATAATTACCATAATGCCTTTTGATGTCTTCAAAATAGCTGCAGGTAAGTTCAGACATAGTAAAAATCAAACAGAACAGAATAGAATTGAAACAATAAAAACAAAACAATGAATGTGATAAAGGACTTCAAAACAAGCCAACAGTAAATCCAAAATTGCTACCATACTATATCTTGCTATTCTTGAAATAGCCTATCCTGCCATTGGATTTAACATAATTAAACAAAATAAAAGAGAATAAAACCCAACCCAACAAAGCAATGGAAACAACATAGGGCCTCAAAACAAGACCGTAGGGAATCAACAATGGCTGCAACCCTCAGAAGGAGATCCCCCCTAGATGACACACTGCGTACCAATATCCTCTGAATCTATGATCAAACCGTTGGCCTTAGACCTGCAATGTTAGTGAAACACCAAAGCACCACAGGCACCCAGTTGCATTTCAGTTTGATAGCTATCATCACAGCCTGTGTTTCTCCAGATAAGCTGGTCACTTGGGGTGGGGGTGGGGGTGGGGGAATTGGTACTTCTTGTTTGCCAGCCAGTGTACCAGAAGGGGCTGGGGTCTGGCTGTTCCCAGTCTGGCTGCAACCCATGCATGGTGCTGGTTCCCAGACTGGGCTTGTTTGCTGCTGTGGCCATTGTTCTATCTAACCCTGGTCAGCGAATGGTGCTGACTTATGGGGAGAGGCTTGGGTCTGGCTGTTCCCAGTTCACTGGTGGCCCGCATATGGCCTCAAAATCTGTTTTGTTTAAAGTCATAGCTTCCAAATCACCTTTTCCCTGTAAGATAACGGACTTACAGGTTCTAAGATTAAAACCTTGACTTTTTGATGTAAGTGTGTGATGGAGCATTATTCAGTCTTTAACACTAACTAAACTCACAACATGGTGATTTAAGAACATATTGGTGGTGGTACGATCATTGCAATGACTTATGTATATAGGATGCTGTCTTCCGCCAGGGTAGTGGTTCTTGTAAAGAAACCAAATAATAAGCTGTTGCTTGAGGAGCATAGAATTATTTCAGTGGTTATGGTAATCTGAAAATATTTCTACTCTGATGGGCAGCTCTGGCTGTTAGAACTTTTCTGAGCAGCTCTTGTGCTTGATACCCTGACAAATTCAGACCCTCAATTCTCTCCTCTAATTGCCATGGAAACGATGACCTATGGTTTTAATAGTATTTCCTTGGGTACAGATAATGGGATACATCTGTGTTAAAGTTAAATTTCCTCTCCGTCTTAGTGGCAGTAGAAGTCTGCTAGTCAGAATCCACATTCTGGGGTAATAGATGGCATTGGAAGTATCACAATGAGGAATTATTTCTTCCTTTGCTTACCATTACCAGACTCTTGAAATGTGTACTAGGAAAACTATTAATTAGCAACAGAAAGGTAGAAAGTAATTTTTCAGTGATGAAGTGAGTGGTTTCCAGTTCAGTGATTGGTTAGAAACACTGGATGGATCCCACTGTCTTTAGTATAGGATCGAGGAAGCCCAGGGAACTGATACGGTCACTGTAAGACTCGAGCTCTAGAATCCTACTAGTTCTGCATCTCTCTGCTACATGAAGGATGCTAACACTCAACAGGACCTAGAAACCTATGCCTGAAAAATATTGTTTCTTCTGTCTAACAGTGAAAATCTATGCATAGTGCTGGTCAGAGTGTTAAAGAGTGCTAGGGCTACAGGAGCAAGTATCATGAGGATTCAGTGCAGGCTTGCTAGTATATGTCCATGTATGTCAGAAATTGAACTACGGCTTGCTTTCTTCATAATTTACCAACAGACATTGGAGAAGAGGCTTATACCTCTGAATCCCAAAGGATAGGCTAGGTTAGCAGGTTACTGGTTCTCTGGCTTTAGCAGGCATTAGTGTCACCCAGGAGAACTGGAGAAGACCAAGGTGCCTGAGTCTGACTCCTGCAACTTCTGAATCAGTAGGTTTTAGGTGGGAAGTTGGGGATTTTCATCCCTCTCAAGGTCCCCAATGACTTTGATGGTGTTGGTTGGGGCCCAATCTTTGAGAACCACCCTGTAGGTTTTGCAGTTGCTTGAAGAGGCAAAGGTTTATTGCAGGGAATCTGAAGCATTACTGCCTACAGCGCAGTAGGGCTGGCAGGTGGGGGATTGGAGATTAAATTTCCTTACATCTCTGTGGCTAGGGCTGGTCACAGACTCACTCTACCATGTGAGTGAGGGAGCACAATTTGATCATATGTCCCAAAAGTTGATAACCTGAATATTCTAAATTGCCCTGATGATTACTGCTTGTATACCCCCAATTTTAACCAAAAGAATTTCATAGTAGTGGAACTGTCATGTTGATTTAAGTTAGTTCGCAAGGCTTGGGCATGAAATAGCTGAAATTCCCACAGCTCATTGTACCCTGAACATGATGTAGCTGATGTTATTATTTAGAAAGGGAAGGTAAAACTGGAAATTACATTAATCTTGTTGATATCATCCTTATGAAGCATCTCCAAGTTGGTTTCTCTTAGATATGTGGTTAATCCATCCTTCCCCGCTGCCCACTTACATGTAATTCTTAAGATTCTGTTGCAGACATGATCTTCTCTGACTTTCTCCTTAAATTTTAGATACTGACCTGACTCTAAAGACTAGCTGTCTCATCATGCTATGACCACAGTGAGAACATATCATATCAGCAGCCCTTACTGTGTCCCTCCCTCCCTCCCTCTCTCTCTTCCTTCCTGATGCAACTTTGCCCTCAGTTAAACTATCTAGGAAACTGGAACAACATAATGTATACATTAAGCACATAAAACTGTCTCTCTGAAGTCATGTCTCTTTGAACAATATTCTTTTAAACACTGCCATCTCACAGGTTCTTAATTACTTTCTAGCCAGCCAGAGAACAGTTGCATCTTCATCCAAGGACAGACTGAGGAAAGCAGGGCAAGGACCACTTGTTTTGCATTTTTTGGTTCAATCATTTCAGTTCACCTGGGAAATAAAACTGTCAGCGCAATATCTCTGACTGTGGAGGGTGATAGTATGGTACAAGATTCAAAGGAGTGCCCAAGGCTAACGCTGCTGTGTAAACTTTAATTAACTGGGACAGTCAGGAGCAGGTGTTGTGGAAAGAAAATCTACAGCTATTAATACTAATTTTTTATGTGAATATGAGAAAACTCCTGGATACATTTTTCATAATTGAAATTCTTTAAGTTAAGATAGTTCCTAAAGGAGAACTAGAGAGATTAGTTCATTTAATGCCATTTACTTTATAGAGGTCCTACTGATAGCCATGCATTTATGGTTACTACTTGTTTTACTTTCTTATGTGACTTTCTAGAGACCAAAATAGCTCTGTCTTTGAGACGCATATGGTTAATGGTCAATATCATGTTTTTTGGAATATTTTAAGCTCTTAGAGTGCATTTAAGGTCTTAGCTCAAAGCACGGTGAACAAAAATCATGATGACTTTGAAGTTTTTGTCATTTATTTCAGTGATTGCAGGAGATATGCAGGTATTTGTCAACTCAGTAAATATTTGCTTCTTTTTAAATTCTGTAGTTATCTTGACAATTGGTCTTAGTAAGTCAGAGTTCTTTGAATTATATAATAATATATAATGTATATTTTAATATTTTATTGTTATAAAGTTAAGCTTTTCTGCTTACCTTTTGCTAACATTGACATTTTTATTTTATTTTATCTTTTTAACACAAACTTAAATGGGCACAGGTAGGACCTAGCTATTGGTGTTTGCCCTAAGGTTTAGAAACAAAGTTGATAAGACCATTTTCAGTTGAACCAGATTTTCAGGTGGGGCAGAATCGCCAGAACTCATAAGAAGCCTGAACTCAGCCCTGGGGGTATTGGGGGTTGGATGGCTCCCAGTGTCGAGGAGCAATTTTTCTTTCAGGGGCAAGCTTCTATTTGAATATCTGTAGATTTTGCAAATGACAGCATGCCTGAAATATTTATTGTGTGGGAGTTAAAAACTCGTCAAAAAGAAGTACGCTGTCCTCACCTGTGACAAGCTTGACCTTCTCTTGACTGCTGTGTAAGCTGTAGACCATGTTCAGTCTAATCAACACGTCTTATATTTTTTACTTGTAAAATGGAAATTATAAAGAAAATCCAATCTCATAGAATGTTGAAAAGATTAAGTGATTTAGTATGGAAATAGTAGTTTGGATGGTACATTTCTTACGGATAAGTAAACACTTATTAAGTGTTGTTCATTATATTTATCACTTTTCCCAGTTTTTTCATCCATAAATTAACAACAATCAAGCAAAAATTATACATTATTTTCTCCCAGTTGTATGACCTTGCTGGGCTCACAAAAAAATATGAGGCAAACTCTTTTCTAAAAGTGTACAAAACAATTGATTAAATGAATCATCAGGAAATAAGCAATGATTTTGACAACAGAAGAGAGAAATCTTGTATTTCTAGGTAAGTATTGTGGATTGCATGCATCAAAGAAATTCCAGACAGGGAATGGAGGGGTCTGAATGGCTTCGCATGGGAGGAAGGAGTGATTTGAGCAAGACTGACAAGCAGAGGTGGGGGTACAGATGGAGAGGAGGTGAAAAGGGAGTACTGGGTAGGGAAATTGATAAGACTAAAAGTAGAGAGGTAAAAAGGTGAAAGTGTGTTTGAGGAATTTGTCAAAGTATTGGTGAAAGTTTTTAAGGAAGAAAACAATTTATTAGAGCTATTTCAGGGGGAAACTCATTAGCATATGTGTATATTTGTTAAACTCATCTTCTAAGGGAAGGTGAGCAAACATGAATGCTAGCATTCAGTTGAGGATATGCCTGATTGTCCTTTATGCATTGTCGGATCATTGTGATGGTTAATTTTATGTGTCCACTTGACTGGGCTATGGGACACCCAGATAGCTGGCAAGATATTATTTTTTGGTGTATCTGTGAGGTGTTTCAAAAAAGACTAGCATCAGAGAGGGGAACTGAGGTGAAAGGTTGTCCTCACTGGTGTGGGTGGGTTCATCTAAACTGTTGATGGCCCAGAGATAACAAAAAGGAAGCGAAGGAGTTGGTAAAAGAAAACTTTAGATGAAATAAATTGTTGGAGGCTTCAGTTCATAGTCTTGGACAGGATGGCATGGTAGAGGAGAAACAGCTCATGACAAGTCTGCAGGAAGCAGACAGAGATCAAGGTAGGAGGAGGGAGAAAGACCTTTCTAGGTCACTCCCCCCAGTGACTACCTCCTCCAACCAGGCTTCACCTCCCAACATCATATTTACCTGTAAACTTGTCTGTGGAATAACCCACTACTGAGTATCACACTCTCATGATCCAATCACTCCCCAAATCCCCACCTATGAGCACATGAGGCTACGCCTTCCACCCTAGTAGTTCCCAATTAATATTTTAAACAGAATAAATTCACTTCTTACTAAGCTAGGACATCTGTCTTCTCTCCTTGGATATTAGTCCTGTGGTTCTTGGGCAGCTCTCACACTCTAGTGAGCACCTAAACCATGGGACACCCCAGTCCTTGGACCTTCAGTTTGCACTGGACAGATACCATGAACTTTCCTGGGCCTCCAGGTTACAGACAGCAGAACGTGGCACTTTTCGGCCTCTGTGGTTATAGAAACTAATCCCTCAGACTAGATTTCTTTCTATGTATCTGCATATATAAATGCAATTGATCCTGGCTCTACTTAGAAGCCCACCTAATTCAACAATGACATAATCATTGACATGATCTACCCATAAGCATAATCAAGAAAGTACAAGGCCATGGATATCTGTTGAACTCTCCATGGAGAATTTTTTTATACTTTCTCTTACTGTTTTTAAAGATGGGACTTCAAATTAAATAGATCTCATGCAGTGTTTATCTGATATCATGCAGTATTTATTTATTTTAATAGATTGTTTTCTCTTAGTGCTGTCCATTTTAAGCTCATGGGATGTACTCATTGATTTGACAGAAGAGAATGTTTTATTTTAGATCAATAGATAATTACTTGTCTCATATTAAACTTAATTATCTGTCAAAATATATCTACTATTGTCACAGTTTATCCTTTTGGGAGTGATTATGCTTAAGTAATGTTGAACAACTTGAAATGCATATATGTATATAATATTTATATATTCAATCTTTCATGAACCCATCAAAATACTTTAAAAAATGTACTACTTTTTGTGTTGATTCACTGTCTTAATAAAGCATCTAAAGCAGTATTTACAACCTGTGTCAAGTTGATGTTTTGCAAGATTGAAATATTTTTTTCAGAAAACACACAATTAAGCTCAAATCTAAGAGATTTATTCTTGGTGACAAATGCTTCTTCTAGGATTTTTTTAGTGACTATAATCAAGAGAAGGACAAAAGAAGCAGAAAGGAAGGAAAAGAAGACAGAATAAATTTGGGTTGGCTGGTGTCTTGGTTACTTTTTTCTGGTTGCTGAGGCAAAACATCAGACACCCAAAATTAGGGAAGGAAAGGTTTATTTCTTACTGTTCTTGAAGGTTTCAGTCCATATCCAGCCGGCTGCAAGGCGGGTGGCATGGTGGGGCTGCCATTCGTGGCAGCCACGAAAACAGCAAAGCGTGAACCAGCAGGAGCAGGAAGACACGCCTTCTTCCCACCCTTGCACTGTATGTCGGCTCCACCCCGGGCGGGTTCAGCACTCACATCACCAATCCCAGCACCAGACAATAAACCAATCATGAACACTAGACTCAGCTGTGTCCATGCCATGATCACATGAGACTTGGTGGGGCCATAGGAACATAACTATAACATTTCACCCCTGGCCCCCCAAAGACTCATGTACATTCTTCATACAAAAGATGTTTAGTCCATCTCGAAGAGTTGCCAAAGTTTTAATAGTTTCAGCATGCTGAAAAGTCCAAGTCCCAAATCTCCTCTGAGATCAATGGCAAACTCTTAATTGTAACCCCCTGTACAAATGAAAACGAGGTTAAACACTTCCAAAATGCAAAGGCACAAGATAAACATTACCATTCCAAAAGTTACAAACAGGAATACAAAGTATTGCAACCAAAGCAAGTACAAAATCCAGCAGAGCGAACATTAAGTCCTATAGTTGCTGTATCTGAAACAGTCTGTGGCAAATTGTGAGCTCCAAAGGGCTTGAGTGACTCCACCCCCATGGCACTTTCAGGGGTTTTAGCTCCCATAGCTTCTCTCTTAGGCCCATTCTGCTCACTCCTTGCAGCTTTTCTTGCATGATCCATGTTCCTGGCTTTTCTAAACTTCCAGGCTTTCCATTGTACCCTTGGCTTCACCCCTACATCTTTAAATATTGCCTCTCAGGGGTGCACTTTCTGGCCTCCTAGGGCCTCTGAAGTTGAGGTGAAAGCTGTGCATTTTCCTTGCAGTTAAAATCAGCACTGCATAGATGCCGCCAAGGTCCACTGCGAGCTGGAGCAGTAGCCAGGCTTTCTTCTCTCTTGCCTAATGTAGGGGTTGAGTAACTGGATCACTGAGCTCTCTGAACCTGATTGTGAAGAAAAAATTCTCTATGCCACTGCCATTCTGGAATCTGGTGTGGCCGCTGCCAGTTCGGACCCTCCCATGGCCCCCATTGCCACTCTGGAACATGGCGCTCTGTGGCTTTTTCCTCTGAGCAAACTCTTTTACTTTCACTAGCTTGAGGCTGCAAAAGGGGGGAGGGGGTCCCACTGCTTCCCAGGATGCCCCAGGCCATCATTTTTATTTCTCTGTTCCTTCTCAGCAATCAAGGTCTCAGCTCTATCTTTACAGTCCACAGCTTCCTGGCCAAACTCACAACATTTTAAATCACAAGCCTGGGCTATTTGCTCTTGATTCACAACATAAATCTGACTAAAAGCCCCCAACAATAGCCAGGCCACTGCCTCAACATTTGATGGCTTTGAAATTTCCTTTGCCAGATTAATCAGTTCATTGCCCTTAATTTCAGTCTCAGGCAAAGTCTCTGGGCATGAACAAAATGCAGACAAACTTTCTGTCAACCTGTAACACATACAGTCTGGAGTCCACCAACCAATGCAGTCCTTCCCAGCAGAAGCCTCCTGAGTCTGGTCTTTACCAGCAGGCTTTTTATCAGCCTTCTGGTCTCCTGAGCTCTGACAAGAATCTCCCTTATGGAATAGCCTAAGCTGTTCCAGTGCTACTCTTTTAGGTGACATCTCTGGACCTTTCCAAACTCTTCCCACAAGCCATTTCCAAAGGTTGTTGGACCACATGGTCAGGTATAGTCACAGCAAAGACCTTGCTCCTGGTACCAAATTCTATCTTGGTTACTTTTTTCTCATTGCTGAGACAAGACACCTGATACACAAAATTAGGGAAGGAAAGGTTTATTTCTTACAGTTCTTGAAGGTTTCAGTCCATATTCAGCTGACTGCAGGCAGGGTGACCTTGCGGGGCTGCCATTCATGGCAGTCACAAAAACAGCGAAGCGTGAACCGGCAGGAGTGGGAAGCCATGCCTTCTTCCCACCCTTGCACTGTAATTGACTCCACCTCTGGGTGGGTAGAGCACCCACATTGCCAATCCCAGTGCCACACAGCAAACCAATCACAAACTCTAGACTCAGCTTCATCCGTGCCATGATCTCATGAGACTTGGCAGGGCCATAGGAACATAACTATAACAGCTGGATATTCTGGAAGTATAGGAATTTTTTTCAATTTTTGTTCATCAATAAACTAAATGTTTAAATGGAAACTTTGAAAAAATTTTAAGTAAACACCCATATACCATGGATCATACCATTAACATTTCACTCCACTTACTTTACTAAACATCTATTCATTTACTGTAGCTATGTAAAGATTTTAATTCTGTGTAAGAAAAAATTAAATCAAGTTTATACATTAAAGTTGTCAGTAGGCCTGCATTATTTTCCAATTTTTGTAGCATTTACCATCACTTCCAAGAAGACCAGTGGGACATATTGGATGAATCAGTTCAGTTTGTCAAAAAATGCTTGTGGAAATATTTAATGATGTACCCAGCACCTCTCCATGGAGCTGAGCAGGTTTAGCTGTGTAGAAATCATCTGGGGAGCTTGTTAACCTGGTATTCTTCTAACCTCACTCCCCCAAATTCTGAGTCAATAATTCTGGCATGGGAGCTTGAAATCAGTGTTTTGGAAAGAAGTGTTTTAAAAGGCATCAAAGGTGAGTTTGAAGTGTCATTGGATGTGGAGAGGCTTGAGCTTGATAAATGAAATAGCTGCATGTTACAGTCTTTGGAGAAAGCAAAGCATTTTGTGGAAAGGATAATAATACAATATATAACAAAGCAGCAAATTCTGTAGTTTAGATTCAAAGTGTTAGAGGCTTTTAGAGAATGGAAAAAAATGGTGTAGGCTAGAGAGCTGGTTTGTTTCCTGGGTGATCAGAGCCATAAACTAGGAGACTACATAATATTTGAAGAGGTCAAAAAAAGAGGGGACAGGTGCATGAGGAAAACACCAAAAGGAAAGGACCCATCAACTGATGGGATTGAAGTGTCTGTGATGAGCAGTAGGGAGATGTAAGTTTTAGAGGGTGTTGGTTTTCTTGTTTCTGGGACAAAAACCTGATACCCATAACTCACAAGAGGAGAGGTTTATTTTGGCTTACGGTTCCAGTCCATGAGCAGCTAGTTCCAAGGTGGCGACATCATGTCAGAAGGATGAGGTGGAGGAAACGTGCCTAGCTCGTGGCATCTGTGGAGGAGAGAGTACAGTTAGAGCCCACGAGAAGGGGCCAGGGCTCTGATACTGTCCCAAGGTCACTCATGATTCACTTCTTCAGCTTGGCCTCTCCTCCCGTAGCCCATTTATGGTACCATCATCTCTCTAGGAATCTCTGAACCTGATCAGGTTAACAATCAAGATTATATGTGTCAAATGCTAATATAAATTTCCTGAAAAGATGTTAGAGGGTAGGCTTGAAAGCCTCCAGCCCCTCTTCTGGCAGTAAGTGACACGCTGATCATATTGTGTAACTTCTTGCAGTGGTTTCTGGTAGACACAGGGTCCCATGTGCTTGATACAAAGTTCAGTGGTGTTCAGAGCAAGCCACTCTCACTGGAAGGTGAAGTGTTCACCTGCATTCTGATTGTCATATACTTCGGGGCTTTAGATAGTTGCCAGCTTCAGCTGCTGAGACCTCTGAGGCCCTTTCCTCACTTTGACGTGTATTTCTGGTTTCAAAAACCTGTTTTCCTTATAGCAAAACTGACATTCGTATATCTCTTCTTTGCACTCATCATGAAGATCACTGACTCTTGTCAACTCAAATTCTTCAGCTCATCACAAAATATGTTCAGTGTGTTGTTTTGTTTTTTTTTCTTTTTGTTCCCATCATCAACCGTGTCAGCCAATGCCATGGAACACCTACATGCTGCATTGACATCTTGGACCCCTCTGGATCCTCAATTTGTTTTGGAAACCAGAGGCACTGTCATCATTATTGATGACTCATGATTGCACCATTTGTGTGGGTGGGAGACGCGGGAGAGGCTGAGCTCGTGGTTCTGGTCAGGGTTTGTGAGAAGGTGGAGATGTCGGCTGGGTTTTGCAGTCATCCCCAGCCTAGGTTGGGACTGAAGAATCTATGTCCCAGCTCACTCATGTGGTTGTCAGCAGACTCCCATTCCTCAGTGCTGTTCTCAGAGAGTTCAGTTTGTTGCCCACGGGCCTCCTCCACAGGGCACCCACAATGTGGAAGGTGGCTTTCTTTTGATCAGCGATAGTCCACCAAGAGGGCCAATGACCTACAGTGAACCTAAGATGGAAGCCTCACTCTTTCACAGCTGAATATCAGGAATAATACAACATCTGGTGCATGTTGTTTGTCACAAGGCCAACCTTGATGCAATACAGGAAGAGACTATGAAAGATGGGAATATCAGGAGGTGGGGTGTCACTGGGAATCAACTTTGTGGGCCAGGCACCACAAGTGTGTCACCCTAGTCTGGCTGTCCAGTGTTTCCCATTTATATTTATCTACATGTATCCCTACATCTGTTCTGTTTGAATAAGAAACAGGAGAGATTTTGAGCACTTTATCAAGAAACTATCCATACACTGAGCAAGTAACTTTCATGGAGCTAAAAGTTGCTAAAACAATAGGTGATGAGCTATTAGCCTCAAGATCTTTATGATAGAGCTGAGAAAACAAAACACCTATTAGGGTATTTAAGAATGCTTTTCTCAGCCGCACGTGGTGGCGCACACCTTTAATCCCAGCACTCGGGAGACTGAGGTAGGAGGAGCGTTGTGAGTTCGAGGCCGACCTGGGCTACAACGTGAGCGCAAGGCCGGGCTGAGCTACACAGCGCGACCCTGCCTCAAAAAACCAGGGCTGGGAGTTTGGCTCAGTGGCTTAAGTGCCTGCCCTGGCAGGCGCGAGGTTGTGAGTTCAATCCCCAGTACCGCAAAAAAAAAAACAAAAACAAAAACAAAAAACGAAAACAACAACAACAACAAAAAAAATCAAACAAACAAACAAACAAAAAAAAATGCTTTTCTCATGACAAGCTATATAAATTTGGAAAAAGGAATTTCCTAGAAGACTAGCAGCTAAGGGAAGAGCAAAAGTGCAGACACAGTAAGAAGGAAGACATGAATCCCACTAGCATCCTTTACTCATTCCTCATTTCTGCTACCCTCCCTGTGTAGATTGACCAATGGCCATTTCACATGGCTTCTGGCAGCACTTGGTCTACGTCTTATGTCTGTATTATGTAGAAGATAACACTTGTGTGTAGTTACAAATTTTAAAATTTAAAGGAAGGGCTTGCAAGGATCCAGCTTGATTTGTAGACTGATGGGTGTGCCTTTGCTCCTTTGCCCAGCTCAATAGTCATTGGCACTGTGGCACACACTGGAATGGATGCTGGACTTACAAAACCAAAACTAAAAATATGATTTCCTTGTTAAGATATGGTGGCCAAAGGAAGGCAGGGGTCCAGGTGCTAAGAAGTTTCTCTGCAGGCCTGAAACAGTCCCAAACTGAAGGATGACCCTGCTTGTAAACCATCGTGCGCTATAGGAGAGCTCACAGGGAATGCGAGGAGTCTGCAGGTTGTGTGAGGCCAGGCAACATTTTTATTCACTTTTCAAACTTGGGTTCTTTGCTTTTATTCTTTTATTTAGTTGGGTCTACCAGTTCTGTCTCGGCTGCTTCTTCGGCATGCCAGTTCCTTGCGGAAATTCTCCCTCCTCCGTGTTAGGAGTAGCACTTAGCTTACTGCAAGGCACTGGATTTCTAACGAGTCATAATAGTTTCTGACAAGATCTTTGGAAGGAAAATGTGAGAAAGCAAGGGGGCTAGGACTGTCTTTGTTTTCCCTGAAGTACAGTCAGGCTGAATAATTGAGAAATCGGGGCTGCACTCAGCAGCATTGTCTGAGCTGTCGGTGGAGAGAAGGTGGGACGGGGTGGGTGTGCTTGTGCTACAGACGACAGACAGATGTTCCTGAGCCCATGCTGCTGCTCCCGGTTCCATCCAGCTGGAGAACAGAGACAGGACTCGCTTCTGGGTGAGGATAGTTGTTTTTCTAAAATGACACTTTCAGAGGAAGTAAGTCGCTATGCAAATGATGTGATTTCAGGATAGAGATAAGTTTCTAACTCTAAATGAAAGTCCTAAAGTCCTCACCTCCGTACTTGAAACCAAATGCCTTTTACAGAGAAAAAATATTGTTTTTCTATAGTTAAGAGATGAGAGAGATACAATGTTTCTGGAGAATGTAGGGCACAGATGTAAATTAATATTGAAATATTAAGAAATCCTAAGTTCTTTCTTGGATTTTGAGTTGATTCAGGCATGGGTGTGTGTGTGTGTGTGTGTGTGTGTGTGTGTAACATTAGGGATGGGACCTCAGCTTCTGTCTAGTGTAAAATTTTGCCTAAGGTTGATTTTGACATTAAATTCTCATTTTCCTTTATATCATATATAATTCATGTGTTTAGACAGGAATGGGGTCTGCCAATAACAATGCAGAGTCAAGACCCTGAACTCTCTAAGAATGTTTTTCTGCGCTTTACTATTTTAACAGTTTATCTGGATATTGGCAATCTATGAGACTGGTTTCTCCAAAACCTAATTTCCTTCAATAGGACTACACAAATTAACATTTTCTCCTCTTGGATATCTTGTCCAGGGGCAAAGAAAAGTTCAACTTTTCTTCTCAACGAGATACCCTTTACTAGAGCATTATCTCCACCCAGTGACAATGTTTGGATGCATTTCAAATCAGATACAACCTGGTAGTTATTTGAGGGCATTTTCAGAACTCAGCCAATTAACCACTGTTGAATAAGATGAGGGGACTGAGGTTTCCTAGAAAGGACTCAGGAATGGGGCTTCGGAGCTCCGTTACAAAGCATGGCAGGCTGCCTGCTTTTAAAAGGAGGTTTATTTTTGGAAACCTGTGATCCTCGTGTGAGCCTCAAACTCCTTGCTTGTAGGTGTTTCAGAGAAATCTGAGCCATGATCCATCTATTTTTATAAAGTCACCTACTTCTTTTTCTCCCCATAGGTTGTTTGTGAAAAGGATCTAGGTGAAAGCAAGCTTAATACCACTGTCTCCTGCTCAGTTCAACTGACTGTAAAGCAACAGTTTATCAAACTTTTATTAATAAGTTACTGTAGTAATTCATTTATGCAGTGAATATTTACTGAGGGCCTATGGTGAGCCAACTATGAGAGTAAACGTGATGGAGAAGCACCCTCCTTTTGCAAGACCATATATGAATACATAAGCCCAGGTGAGCATGTACCCCATCCAGAGGGTGGGCTCTGATGGAACTGGATCAGCACCTCAGTCCTGGGGTAGCAGTCTTCAGAGGGCCCATTTGCATTGCCTCTATGGCCAGAAGCAGCTAGGCCTGTGAAGATCTGGGGAGGACTGTTCAGGCTGGGTAGAAGAGCTGGTCCAAGGGCCCTGGGGTGGGAATGAGCTTGGCATGCCTGTCAGATGACAGGAAGAAGGTCCTTGCGACAAAGGTCAGGGACAGGGGCTCCCACGGTGGCTCAGAGAAGGCAGCAGGGCCTAGACCATGGAGGCCTTTCTGGGCCAGGGGAAGGACTTCAGATTTTATTTTAAGAAAAACTGTTAAAGAAAAACTTTAGCTTAACTGTAAATACAAACTGCTGGAAAGTGTTTAAGCAGTGGACTGGTATGAGCTAATTTAATTTTACTCCACGGAAAATGGATTATGGGAAACAAGAGAGGAAGCAGGGTGACCGGTGATGAGGGAATTATACCAGGCCAGGCTAGTGGCTTGAACACAAAGCACATGGTCCAGAGGAAGTGTGGGGAAAATCTTAGTGCAGAGAGCAATTAATCTAGTATAGGTGTGTGTATACGTATGCATGTGCACATATTTTTATATATAGATATACACATACATGTACATATCTCACATACATGTACATATCTCACATACATGTACATATCTCAGGTCATTCAGGCCCTTGTAATAAAATGCCATAAACTTGCTGGCTTATCAATGATGGTTTACGTCTTACAGTTTGGGAGGCTAGCATTTCAAGGACAAAGTGCTGGAAGTTTCTTTCTTTCTTTTTTTTTTTTTCTCTAATTTTTATTTTTTATTAGTGTGTGTTTATGGTGCACAGTGATCGCTTTCCTCATGGAGAGGTGGTCACGTTCACAGCACACCTTAATTCCTTTTTCATTCCTCCCCCCACCACTTCCTCCATGTTTTTTGGCAAAAGATCTATCTCCCATTTGCCAAAGATCTGTCTTCTTATTTCCAAGCTCTATCTTTTATTTTGCTATCATTTATATTTTGGCTTTCACCTACAAGAGAAATCGTGAGATATTTAAGCTTGTGTGTCTTCAGTTTTCAACTTTTGTTTACTTTCACATACGTGATGGCGCACACCTGTCCAAAGGAGAATAATATTTCTTTTTAGGGCTACTTCTTTGCACATTTCTAGAGGTTATTAGCATTACCTTCTCTGGAGTTGTGCTCCAGACAAACCCTTCAGAATTACATATTTAAAAGATGTGTGTGCATGTGTTTTCAAGAACCTTTTCTGGCAGAGTGATTCTAGATTATTGCTTGTTTTTTTCTTCCTTGAATGAAAGTCTTTACTTGAGACCACAGAAACAGAAATAATTTGAGACTAACTCACCATGTGACAAAAGACTCAACTCTCAGAAGGGAGAAGCAAATTTCATGTGGGCTTTGGAGCCCAGAACTGAGATTCTTATTCCTTCTTCCTGAGTCTGGTTGTCACAGAGAGTAGCTCAGCGATGTGGTGGTTCTTGCACTGATCTAGGTTTGCTTTGCCAGGTTTGAGGCGGGATATGATGCCTCCTCACTGTAACTCACCCACACCAAAGCACGACTGAGCGTTATTAGACTGAGTGAAAATTTTACTTCTTGGGATTATTGTTTTTTCTGAATCAGCTCTCACTCACCACTCAGACGCCTATTGCCTCACACAGCCCTGAACCCAGCTCCGAATTTCTCAGCCTTATCTCTCATCCACCTCCTCTCCTCCTTTTTTATTAGCAAGTGTTGCCATACACAATGTTTACACTCTGTGTGTAAAGTCAGTGCCCATACACAATGCATCTTAACTTGTTGTCCAGTCCCCTTTCCCTGCCTTCTGTTCCTCTCACTCCATCTCTTGATCTCCTTCCCTTTTGAGAAAGAGCTATCTCCCTACTTCCTATTACCTGTCTTTTATTTGATTATCTTTATTTATAAATTGGGCATCTTCTATAAGAGAAACCATGCCATATTCAAGCTTGTGTATCTGATTCATTTCATTTACCATTATGCTCTCATGGTGCATCCAATTTTTCCTACAAAGAACTCAAACTCATCCTCTTTAATAGCAGAGTTGCTCTCCATTACATATAAACACCACATTTTTAAAAACAACTATATGAGTTTCCCATTGCTGCTGTACAATGTCACCATAAATCAGTGACTTAAGAACCACAAATGTTCCCTTTCATAGTTTTGCAGCTCTGAAGCCTAAACCAGTCTCCCTGGGCTACATGTCAAGGAGCCGGCTTGGCTTCATTCTTTCAAGTGGCCTTTGGGATCTGTTTTTCCCACCTTTTGCAGTTTTAAGGAGCTGTAGGTGTCCTTTAGTTTGTAGCCTGGCTCCTTGTTTTCATGTCTGGTGGCAGAGTCTCCAGGGCTCTCCGTCCTCACCTCTGCCACCACTGTCCTCTCTTACTGGGCTTCCCCCTCCTCCCTAGAAGGACTCTTGTGCTTGCGGAAGGCCTGCTGGGACGACACTGGTGACCTCCCTATCCCCAGGTCCTCAGTCAGGTCTGTGAGGTCCCTTTTGCTGTGGGGTTAGGATGCAGACATCTCTGGGAGCCATTGTGTATGCCACAGCCTCTCGGCCCTACATTCAGGAGCCAGTTTTCCTCTGTGCAAGGGCGTGACCAAGCTGGCCAAGGGAGACTTCCCCACCAGCAGACCCCAAGCTCAGCAATCAAGACAAATAGTATTTTTAAATCATGAGAGGTTAAAAGTTCAAAAAAAGGATAAACTTCAACTAACTGCAGAAATGACATTCCAGAATTTTCCTGGACCTTTGGCACCAGTGCAGTGCCACATGGTGATACTCATTGTGACTAAGCAAAGATAAGCGAGGGGCCCATAGATTTTGAAAGAGCATCCAAAGGAAGCAGGAGCTTGGTTTAGCTTTCACGTGACTGAGAGCAGAGGTCGGAGGTATGGCTGGCCTCTGAGGATGAGCTGGTTGCATGGGGCTTTGCTTTGGGGCAGTGGCAGTGGCCTGTGGGCGTAAGAGGGTGTAACTTACGGTTTGTTCCCAGTCACATTGCACTGTGAAGTCATTCTCTGACCCATCTGAAGGTTCTGAGGGGCAGCTCTTACCCTTTCCTAAGCCCCTTTCCTGCTGAACAGCCAATTTACTCTTGCTTGCAACTAACAACTTTCAGTAAAGCAGCTTAGTATAGTAAGGGTCATTTGATTTGGTTGGTGAAGTCACAGGTAGGTGTCAATGTATAAAGACTGCCACAGAAGTGGCTTTAGTGAGGGAATAAGGCGTCTATGCGTCAGTTAAAAACCCATCCTAATATTTTCTGGAACCTAAAAATAAAATATTTACTTTTCACTTCCTCATCCAGTATTTCCTGGTTCCAAAATTAGTAGCTTGTTCAGGGTTTTCTTGGTAATAAGAAGGCAGTGACTCTGTTTTTGCTCACTGTCTGGTTGGAGTCCTTATGAGGTGCTGGAAAGACTGGGCTGATGTCAGCTTTGTTGGCGTGGGATGTTCTCCCACTTCTGTCTCAGCATTTTGATACAGGGATAGAGTCGTGCATGGTTTCACACTTCGACATTTCCACATTGCATTTTCTGGTTAGAAGGTCTTTACAGGTCAAGGGTGGCCTTGTGATAGTTTGTTCCCAAATTCTCAAGAGATAGCTTGGTTGTGTAGCTTCCTTTCCATCTTTTTAGATCCTGTCTTGTTTTTTCATCCAAATCTACTTAATTGAATTGATTATGTATTAGAATCAACCATGCACTAAAAATAATGCTTACAGTCAGGAGACTGATGATTGTTAACAAATCACAAATCTGCACCTTCTAGGAACTAGCAAATTCAAAAGTCGAGAGAAGTTGGGATTATTGCTCAAGGTTGTTTAACTCAAGTAGGCTGTGGTCTTCTTTTCTGTAAGTTAGGACAACCTCTACTGCCATTCAGGCAGCCTGCAGAGCCCTGAAACTGGATTAAAAGTAGCTGTCAGGCTCCTGTTAGTTGATTCATCTTCACTGAACTGAAATCATAGTTTTCAGTTTTTCATGCAAAACCACAAGTCTAGTGACTCTTCTGTGCTAGCATTTTCTATACTTTTATTTCTCCTCAATGCCTTCAGCGCTGCAATTACTGAGGCTTCAAGTGATTTACGACAGATCAGAGAAATAGAATGACATATTAATGACTGTGGCCATAGCATTGCCTGCTCACGGGTGTAAGAAGGACTCTCTTATTCTCCTCAAGTGAACTAACACATGTTTACACATTGATGACTGACAAAAGGCCCAAACCATCATAGGTACTGCTAGAGTTAAAAGTAAAAGCTCTAAGGCTTGGAGCCTGGACACAAAATCAAACTGAGGGTAGAAATCATGTTTAAAGAAAAACTGTGGATGAAGGTAGGACAGTGTGAAATCAGGTACCAAATTGTGGAGTACTAGCTGTGCTATATGTGATGTGGGCGTTCAGACAGAGAATAGATGAGAGATGGTGGAGGAAACAATCGGGGTGGCACCCTCTTGGGGCTGGTTGCTGTGTCGCTTTCTTCCCCATCAGACAGGATTTAGAACTTAGAAGACAAATCAAAGGCTATGAACTGTATTTCATTGGGTATATTAATTAATGAAGGCTAGAACTGCTGCGGTAAGAAGTGGGTGGCTCTCAGCTTGTGGCCAGTCAGGAAAATAAACATTTCTAGCTCTGAGGTCCTTATCATGAGGAATGAGGCTGCAGAGGTGTTGAGATGTTTGGAGGTGCAGGAGGCGGAGTGGTGCTTTCAGAGGTCAGGCACCGCAGGGGCCTGCTGCCAGCTCCGCAGGAGCGTGTGTCCAGCTGTGTCCAGCTGTGCCCAGCTACCGCACACCAACCCGAGTCTGATGGTATCACAGGCCCTGCAGGAGCTTGCAGCCACCAGTGAACTCGGGAAAGAAAAGCTTTTTGCTTTTCCCACTGCCTAATCTTATGTCACAGCTTCCCATTGGCAGAACCTCTACTGGAATCCACTATCTAAGGTTTATCTTCCTAACTGGAGTTTTAAAGACTAGGAGCAAAACTCCATTCATCAGCAAAATGATTTGCGTGTGCAAGAAACAAGGTGCTGTTTAAGATGCCGAGGACACAGCAGTGGTGACAGCCATGCTCTGCTCTTTCACGGAGCTTCTGTGCCAGCAGGAGACTGAGAATAAACACTCAGTGCACAATTAGTACCATGTGGTGATAAATGCTCTGGAAAAATTAAATAGGGTAGTGAGATAGACAGCGGTGTGCATATGGTGAGGGAAGGATCCTTTGGATGGAGGGCTTGCAGGATGAGAGAGAGAGAGAGAGAGGCAGCCATGCGCATGCCTAGCGGAAGAGGTTTCTGAGCAGACAAAACAGCAAATGTAGATTTGAGACAGCATCCAGTGTAGGCACGTTTGAGAAGTGGCGCAGGGTGCTGTGAGGCTGAAACGGCAAGAACAAGGGCAGTGGTGAGAAATAAAATCAGAAAGGCAAGAAGAGAGAGGGAAAAAATCATTTGCTTCTCGTGTATCCCAGAGCTGGCTTTTTTCAGGGAAAACAAAACATTTAATTGCAGTCTTCAAACCCAGCACCCACCACCCCAAGCATTGCATGTTTTCATTCTGTGTTTTATTTTGATATTTTCTCTCCAATATGGGTCTGTAGCTATATTTACTTTTTCTCTTTATTAAATTGAGAGGCCACTTGCTGGAATGATGTATAGATCTGTTATTCCTGAAAGCCGGTTACCTTAGCAACAAGGCAACTCTCACCCGTTTGAGCAAAACCTTATCAGTAAAGCAGTCTCGCAAGAGACTAATGTTCATATCATTAAACGTCTGCTCGGCTTTCTCTCTGTTCCTCAACCATGGTAATTCTCAGATTGTTAATTAGGCAAACGACAGCCTATTGAATAGCTCCACAGAAGGTGGCACTGGGAAAGCATAATAATGGAACGATCCTTAGCAGTCACAGTTGACAGCCCCAAGATACCATATTGCTTTGGTTTCCTAGTGACACCACAGCAAATCTTGCTTCTTTCCAGACACTAGCGTGCAGGTTGCATGTTGAACACCTGGCACCCATGTAGCCTGGCCAGTGTCCATTCACTAGCAAGCTCTGGGCAGTAAAGAAACCAAATTTG
>RJWM01029666.1:0-24223 GCA_004363535.1 Dasyprocta punctata | reverse complement strand
TGTTTTCTTTTAAGATTTAAAATACTTTTCTCCAAACTCTTCTTGACTTGAGGGTTTGTGTTGAGAAGTCTGCCATGATTCTGATGGGCTTTCTTTTATAACTAATCTGTTTTTTTCTTAACAGCTTTCAATAATCTGTTCTTGTGCTGAATATCTGGGACCTTGATCATTATATGTCTGGGTATAGATTTATTTTGGTTATGGCTAATTGGAGTTCTACGTGTCACAGTTATCTGGATATCAGATTCTTTTTCCATGCTTGGGAAATTTTTCCTATTACTTCTGCAAATAGTTTTTTATATTATTTGTGTTGATTCCTGCTTTCTCCTTGACATCAATCTTATATTATTTTTGTGAGTTAATGAGACCCTACCTCAAAAAAAGTTCAAAAGTACTGAGAATATAGTTCAGTGTGGAGGCCCTAGATTCAATTCTTAGTACTGCTAAAATAACACAACACAACACAACACAACACACAATGAAAACTCCGTGAGATTGAGTAAATTGCCAGTAGGAAGCAAGACAAGACTGAAACTTAGGGTCCTAAATTGGTATCTGATACTTATTTTGCTTCTCTGCTTTTTCCACATGGTAATTCAGAGTGAAACTGCAGGTAGTTGTGATCAGAAAGATTAAATAACAATGCAGGTACACCCTGGGGAAGCCTTCCTCAACTGTGCACAAACCAAGCTTTCCATCTCTGGATCTTTGCTTTTTAATGGTAGCTCTGAGTATTCCAGAAGAGTCAGAGCACCTCTGAGGGAGAAGAAATCATCCTTTGTCCCTCTCTGCCTTTTCATTAACTCTTAAATTGGATCCCCAGCCTCTGAATGTCTGGGATGCTAATAAAAGGATCTGCCACACTTCCAAGGATTGGTGATTTTTATTTCAGGAGCTGGACACAGTTTTTCATGACTGATTGTGTACAAGGCTCCAATGTTGCTATTATATAACCATCTGCAGCAACAACAACAACCAAAAAAAAAAAAATCAGTAACATTGTGTCCAAAAGATGATGGTGCCAGAGAATTAGAACCAAATGGAATGCCATGTTTCATAGTGAAAATAAATCCTTTTCTGGACACAGACATTTAAGGAGGCCTAAAATCTGGTTTTGGATGCTCCAGTAAACTAGATGGTTTAATGGACATAACGAAGATACTTTTGGATTTTTGCCTGTATAAACAATGATGAGATGTAAGTTAATTAGAATTTTGAACCCCTGGGAAGGGCAGCTCAGAAAGAACCAAGGTCATTTATGCCTGTTTATTTATAAACAGATGAACAGATACTAGAATATTTGTGCTAATGCTACAGTGCTTGTTTTGAAATCAGAGAAATATTGCAAGTGTTTATGGTGTGTAAGTTTCCTCCAGAACTACCCTGTAGTTTTTATTAGGGTGGCACTGAGAATTTTGAATTATCAGATGATCTTATTTGCAGTGACTTTGTTTGGAAATAGGAAATCTTGGCTATCTTTGAAGAAGTTGCATTCTTCATTGAGTTGAGTGATATTTTTTAAAGTTCAGGCAATGAGTCTGAAAAGACCTAAGTTTGATTCTCCAAGGTACAGTCTCTGTGGTTTTTAAGAAACCTTTTACTTTCTTTAGGCCTTGTCTTCGTTGCTTGTCTTGTTACTGAGACAAAATACCCCCTACACATGAGGTAAAGAAAGAAAGGTTTGTTTAGCTCATGGTTTGTAGAGGCTTCAGGCTATAGCTGGCTGGTTCCAAGCCAGGGTGCTGTGACAAGGGAGTATCACAGAGGGGAAACGGTTCATGGAAAATAGGTAGCAAAGCAGCAAGCAGCAACCTTCTTTCTGTCGCTTTATATTCCATTAAGGTTGTAAGCCTATTGAGTGGTGCCACCTATACCTAGGGTGGTGCTTCCATTATCCACCTCCTTAATTCCAGCATCATACACCCTTAATCCACATTCAAACAGCTTATATCTAGCCACCTTTGAAACTCTCCACCAATGACTGTGTGAGGCCTTGGAGGTATCTCTAGATACAAGCCACAACAGGTCTATCTCTTCATCTGTGAAATATGAAGGTGAGACTAGGTGATCTCTAAAGTCACATCTTGCGATGCTATGGGAGCTTCCTCTCTGTCTCTCCATTTTTCCCCTATCTTTTCCTCCTTTGCCTCCACATCCCTGAGCATCTACTGTGAGCCAAAAGTGGAGTGCTGGATACAGTGGAAACTGTCCTCTTTGTAAAGGAAGAGTTGGTAGAAAGAAAGGTACAAAGAAAGGTAAGATCAAGGACAATTCCAGAGAAGTGCTGGGTTAGAGCTCAATACTCCCAGGCCATAGAGAGAGGTTTAGGAAACAGAAGCAGACTAGCTGATGAGTGTGTGTGTGTTGAGAGAAGGGGCGGGTATGACCATACCTTTCACTGTGGTCTGGAACTCAAGAGGAAATAAACAGGTTAAACTAAGAGGAAAAGATGTTAGGTTAATTCCTGAAAGTTCATGAGTTTTGACATTCCTGTTAAACTCTAGGAAAGTCACTTAACCTCCAGGAACTTGAGTTTTCCTTATCTATAAAGTGTAAATGGTTATAACACCTGTCTCCTAGTGGTTATGTTTTTTATTTTAAAGAGAAATTTCAAAACAAGATAGTAGGAGAGTAACAATGGTTAATATATTGTGTATTGTTTTCTTCAAAGTAGTTGCTCATATAATGATATAGGCATGAAAAATTGATCAAACAATATAGGCACAAATCTTTCTTTTCAATTAGTAGTATAACTATCTTGCCTACTATATATATATATATATATATATATATATATATATATAAATCTCCAGAGAAATTAAATAATAGTGCAGGAGCACCTGAGGGAAGTCTTCCTCAACTGTGCACAAACCAAAATTTCCATCTTTGTGCCTATATATTTATATATGCATTTATATAAATATAAATATGCATATAAATAATACATGTATATAACTATATATATTTATTTTTCCTTTTTCCTTCCTTCTTTTCTCCTCTTCTCCATTCCAGTTTCTCTTTCCTTTTGAATAGGTTCTTTCCATTTTGTAATATCTACTGTACGTTTTGGATCTTATTTACTCTTTCAGCTTCTTGCACTAGGGAGACAATATGATGTTCACATACGTGAGTTGATTTATTTCACTTATAAGTGTGATCTCAAGTTGCATCCATTTACCCATAAAAGTCTCAAGTTTATCCCTTTATAGCTGAGTAGTACTCCTCTGTATAAAAAAGACCACTTTTTTTATTCATTCCTTGATTTATTGTCATTTGGGTTGTTTTCAAGATTTAGCTATGATAAATTGTGCTGCTGTAAACATGGGTGCACATATAATGCTGTGGTATGATGTTTTTTAATTCTTCTGGGAAGATACCCAGAAGGGGAATGGTTGAGTTGAATGGGACCTCTAATCCTAGTTTTTCAAGGAATCTCCGCAATGATTTCCACAGTGCTTGCACCAGTCTACACTCCCACCAACAGTGAAGAAGGATTCCTATTTCCCCCACCGCCCTGCCAGCATTTGTTATTGGATGATTTCTTGATGCTAGCCATTCTTTCTCGGATGAGATGAAAGATCACATAATATTCTGTGTGAGAACGTTGTGTAGACTGGCATTACTTTCCAGGCATAAAGGGTTACTTTCACTAGAGTATGATTGTCGTTCTTTTCTGTGCAAGGGAACAAATTAGGAATTGTTTGAATTCAATTTTTGTCACTTGGTAAGGTTGGGTAGCACTGTAGTAAGACATTGCCCATTTTGAGGTACAGTGCACTCTGCCAAAATCTCACTCTCATCTGCACAATGAATATTCTAGCCATTTAAAGGCTGAGTGAGTTATATTGGAATCACAGTATTATTAAAAAATAATTTGACACCATTTAAAAGTAGGAAGATTTCACATAAAATCTGGCTTCTTTGGCCCTCCATTGCCATATGACACTGGTCAACCATCCTTGAGCGATGATTGCTTTGTGCTTCCTGTTCTTGGTATCTGAGCCAATTGTCATCTGCCAGTGTTTTTGTATTTTTGCTGCAGCTTTATCACTCCCAAACCTTCTTTTTTTCCTCTTTCCTTCCCTAGCTCAACATTCTTTTGAATTTTTGACCCTCTAATTACCCAGTTTTCTCTAAAGTCACATCTGTTTTTAAAATTCTGTCATCCTGTCTCTAAAGATTCCATGGCTGGCCTCTCGTAGCTGAGTCTTGGACATGATATCATGCTTCTAGAGTAAATGGATGCTTTCTGCTGGTTTTTTATCAAAAGTCACCTGTTCCACTTATTTAGTTATCTAATTTGCAGGACGAACTAAAGAGGAAGGAACTAGACAGGGGCATCAGTTAGGTTTTTATTCCTTCACTCCCAAACATTTTTAACTGAATCTGTCTCTGGCAGACGAGGGAATTTATTGAGTCACACCCTTGCCAAAAACACTAGAGTCAAGGGAACTCTTGGTCTGGGAGATCAAACAATGCTGCTAAACTCAATTTCTCCCCTTTTCATAAATATTCACTTCCATTTGGACTGTAAAATCAAATTCCACTGGGTTAAAATAGTTGACCATAGTTCAAATCCCTTACTGTTTGAAGTTCAAGTCTGTTGGAAAAGTGAGTATGTTTCTTGCCCCATTGGGAGTCTCATTGTGTCTCCCTGACTCTGAATGGGCCAGACCTATCCCTTAAGCAATTTCCACAGTCAGGGAACTATGACTCACTGGCTCATCAGTCCTGTGTCTTGTGCTCTGTCTTGCAGCAGTGAGTGGAGTCAATTCTTCTTGATGTTGATGGATGGCAGGAGGGATGATTTCCTGCAGAAAAGTCCAGGCAGAGTTATCTAAAGAAGAAAGAATGGCTGATATATATTGAGCACATATCACCCCCTGCCTGAGTCTTTTGCTTTTAAAAACGGATGAGAATACTGGAGAGTTTAAAAACCACTGTTCTTAGGGGTGAGGGAAGTTATAATACCTAAGTCACTGATGGTGGAAGAAATCATTCATAATAGATATGAAATTATTAAGAGAAATTCTCAGTAAAAAAAATTAAAAAGAAGCATCATTGTGCAGTTGGATATTGGAAAAACTTCAGAGATGGACTGAGGGTGCCGCTCAGTGATAAAGTGCTTCCAGCACTTGTCTAACCTGGGGAAGGTTCTGGGTTTGATCCCCAGAACTGCTTCCCCCATATCCTAAGCAAACAAGCAAACAAGCAAAGAAAACACTCCAAGAGATGTAAGAGGTATTTTGAATGGTTTATTGTTTTCAAGTTGTTTTTGGCAAGTGTTACTGACTGAGGAGTTAACATTCTTTGAAAGAAATTTTACATATTACATACGATGATGATGATGACACAGTGGTTGACACAACACTCAATACATGTTGTTTACTAGGGTGCTTTAGATATGTGCATGCTTCCACTTATTCATTTAGTGAAAAGTCTTTGAAAACCTAATCTGGGCCAAGTGTTATTCTAAGAGTCAGAAAACATTTTTGTAAAGAGGTAGATTGTAAATATTCTAGAATTTGCAGGCCACACACTGGCTCTATCGCATAATCTTTTGACTTTAAATATTTAAAAATGTAAAAACCATTCTTGGATCGCTTTTAAATAAATGAGTGGTTTGAACTTAGTGTGCAGGTGTGTACATTACCGAACATATCTGGAATCTAAGATATGAATTATTCAATGAATAAAAAAATGGAAATCTCTGCCCTAATGAAATTGTAATTTTGGTGTTCATTTAATTCTCTTAAAAATCCTACCATGGATATCACACTTGGCCCTATTCTAGAGATCAGTAAAAAGGGTAAGTAACTTCTCCAAGGTCACAAATCTGGTAAGAAGAGGAAGTGAGCAGGGAATCCAAATTCGAGTCCAAAGTTTACACTTTAACCTTTGTGTTCTACTCTCTGTCACTCAGTTTTTTCTCTCAAATCAATTAGTCAAACAAAGACAGTGGAGCGTTCTCATGTGTGAGACACTTTGATACCTAAAGGAGGAGATGGTATTCCAGATAGAGACTGAGAGGTCGAAGGAAATCCAGCAGAATGTGTAGACACAGAAGCCAGTAATAGATAGCATTTTGAGAAAAATGGCAAATGCTTCCAAGAGGCCATGTGAAGTCAGAGGTAAGGTATGGTAACTGGATCTGGAAATATGAAGACTTCTCTTGCTTTTAGTGAGAGCTCTTATAATAGAGGCACAGGAATGGAATCCAGTTCAGCAGGGATGGAGGAAAGAATGGAGTGGGAGGAAATGGAGACCAAGTTGACAGACAGCTCACATTCTTTGAACACTGACAATGAGGATGAGGGAAAGGATAGGACATGGTGTTTTGTGGTTTCTTGTTTGTGGTACTGGAAATTGAACCCGGGAGCATTCTACCACCTAGTAAGTGAATATCCCTATCCTTTCCTTTATTTTGAGCCACTGTCTCAGCAAATTGCCCAGTTTGAACTTGAACTCACACTTCCAAGTAGCTGGAATCACAGGCATGTGGCACTACATGGAGCTGGAGTTTTTCTTTTTAAAGATAGAAGACACTAATTTTATTTGCAGGTTTATGAAATATGCACAAGGAAAAAGGGGATGATGAAGATGTAGAACAGGCAGAGAAGACCAAACTTAGTGAGATCTTTCAGAAAGAGAAGGGGATGTGGTCTAGGGCACAAGCAAAGGATTGAATCCTCACATATATAGTGAAGGTCCCTTTTCTCAGTTGTAAGGGGACAGAAAGAAGAGAGACACTAAGATAGTGTCTTAGTTACTTTTCTCCCTGATGAGACAAAAATACCCAAAGTTAAAGGAAGAAAGTGTTATTTAGGCTACAGTTTGTAGAGGCTGCAGTTCATAGTTGCTTGGCTCCAAGGCAGAGGGGCATTGCAGAGGAAAAACAGTTCATGGTGACAGAAGACAGCAAAAGTAAGTAAGTGACAAGCAGTAACAATGTCAGTTCTCTTCTGTTCCTTACATTTTGTCCACACTTATCACATCCTTAATCCTAGCATCACACTGTGAACCAATCACAGCATCACACACTTGATCCTAGCCTCAAACACTTTTGTTTCAGCCACCTCCTCAAAGCCCCACCTATGAACATCTAGACATGAGGCTTTGGCAGGGTTCATCTAGACACAAACCACAACAGACAGCAAGACTTATAGACTGTTGGCTAGAAGGAGAGGGACCTCAATTTTTCCCTGAGAATTATGTCTTCCTATAGAATCTGGTGTTATTTCCCCTGTTCAATCTGCATAGTGTGAGAAAGAAAGAGAGACTGACTGAGATGAACGCATGCAAATTGTCAAATACTTTCATTTTCTGCTTTTGTCTATTGCTGAAAATAATTCTTCTCATGAGTTTGGAAGACAAAAAGAAGCTTGTTCTTGAAAAAGAAAGAAGCATGATGTTCAAAGCACAGTTCTCTCGTGTCATAAGACTGAATAGGCTGACAGCACTTGGGATGTTTACATTGTGAGTCAGGAACTGTGAGCGAGGTGTCTAGCATTCAAGGTCTTGGCAAAAGAATGCTTATTGCATGAGTCTCCTTGAGGGAAATTTGCAAAAATCTTTAAAGGAATTCTTCTAAAGCAACATCAAATCTGAAGCCCAAGCCAAGCGTATTCAGGTTGTACCAGACCACCCACAGCCTAATATGTCTCTCTGACACACAGATCACCTGGATGACAGATGAAAACTGAAACAGCCCTGCTACATTTAAAAGTGACTCTTACTCATGTTTAGGCTGGTCCTAGTTCCTTAGAGATTCCAACGCTGAAGGTTAATCTTTGTATTTTTCATATCATCTACCCTGAGTTCTAACTTTGTTGGATGAGATGGATAGGAAAAAAAAATTATGATTAGTTTTGTGTTTCCAGTGTGCATTGTTTCTTGGTTTTATTGTAAAAAATGTAGAACACAAATAGCAAGGCTCCCATGAATTTAAGGAACAGGAGTTTGAGTCACATCAGTCATAGATTTTGGGGGTTGGTGAAATCCTTGATTGGACCACTTCTTGGTGCAAGCATCCCTCAAGAACCCTTTCTTCATCAGTCTCAGCATAAGATCAGCAGCCTGGGCCTGATTCCTTTAGTGATAGGGCCCTCATACTGCTGTGGTCTCTCTTTGTATTCTTAAAGAGCTGCCATGGTAAGAGGATGCTTCTTCCTGCAGTCATTTAGTTTTCTTGTAAGTCACTAATTCTGTGCTGTTGGGTTATGTATAGCAATGAAATTAATCTTATATATTGGAAATAGTTATCTTTCTCTTCATACAGCACCATCTGGTTCTTGAGAGAATGTAGGCTATGAAGCATTCAGAAGCATCCCAACCCTTATTGGTGTTGTAACTTTTGGCTAGTAACTTTTTCTCTCAGTGTATCAACTTTACATCTGTAAAATCGGATGCTTCTTGTGGCCAGCTCATAGGGCACACTA
Organism: Dasyprocta punctata; assembly: GCA_004363535.1. Classification (NCBI taxonomy): domain Eukaryota; kingdom Metazoa; phylum Chordata; class Mammalia; order Rodentia; family Dasyproctidae; genus Dasyprocta; species Dasyprocta punctata. Next base: position 15,785 of record RJWM01029666.1, on the reverse strand, counting down.
AGCTGTGAGCAGCATGGGTCAGTGACCTGATACACCCCAGATATGTTTGGCTTGGGTTTCAGGTTTGATTTTGCTTTAGATGAATTCCTTTAAAGATTTTTGCAAATTTCACTCAAGGAGACTCATTCAATAAGGATTCTTGTGCCAAGACCTTGAATGCTAGACACCTCGCTCACAGTTCCTGACTCACAATGTAAACATCCCAAGTGCTGTCAGCCTATTCAGTCTATGACACGAGAGAACTGTGCTTTGAACATCCTGCTTCTTTCTTTTTCAAGAACAAGCTTCTTTTTGTCTGCCAAGATCATGAGAAATATTATTTTCAGCAAAGGATAAAAGCTAATGTTAGGACATTAGAACATGAAGGTCATGATGAAGTGCTGTGAATTCTGAGACTCCACATCCCATAATAAGTTCCCGATTTCCATTTTCTATGACCTTGGGCAGACTACTTTATCTCTTGGCATTTCTGCTTCTCTGTGCACAAAACTCCATCTCTTGGGGTTGTTGTAAAGTTAAAAGTAAACTAAGAGTTGTGTCTGATCCATGGTAAATATTCAGCAGATATTTAGTATTTTAACAGCTAAATAAATAGTAATTGATATTGTGCTATTTTTACAAAATATTAGGACCCAACTCATATCATCAATCCGAATTTCAGCAGGTATGATTGCCTCTTGTTATGACTTAACAAGTGTACCTAATAAATTAATTGCCAGTCAGTCCATCATGGCTGCTGATTTTCACTAATTGAAGAAATTATTGCAATTTTTCTGTTTTACCTTCAAAATTTTGCTACAACTCTCCTTAGTAAAGTATGCCTACAACGTACTTCCAAAAGGAAGTTGTTTGGTAATATTATTAGGAATGAAGGATATTTCTTATTTTCTTTAGTTTCTGAAAAAGCAACTGTGTAGTCAACTGTATGGCCACTGTATGTCTGATTATCATCTTGAAAACTAGTGGCCTCCGGGATCTTCTTCATTTTCAACACTGTATCCATTTCTTTTCCATCATCTATCTACATAAAGTCTGGATTTACTAGATTTGAATTATGTGCTCAAGGTAATCCTACCTGTTTTCTCAGGAGACTTTCAAAAAACTTAGCCCTTTTTTGCCTTTGCCATAAAACAAAGTTTCAGAGTTATATCTCATGAATGTTCAGGGGAGTCTGTAATAAAGAGGTGTTATTGAACAATAAAACTAGAGTACAGTTTACTGATTCCTGCCATGTGCTTGCATTTTATGAGCACTAGACTTCATATCCCCAAATCAATTCATCTGGAAAGATCTTTGTGTATCTCCGCAAGGCGACAACATCTGCTTTTCAAATGCTAACTTTCTGAGCCCACTATGGCCCTTCCCATGGGTCAGAGATATCTGAAAATGGAAGATGTCCGCTGTGTCCTTTGCTTTTCAGTTGCTTGATGATTCTTGATGAAACTTAAAATTTGGCTTAGGTACCAGCTAGATAGTGTTGTTATCATATCTAATGTATTAAATCCCAAGTGAAGACAGGGATTTGTGCAGCCTCAATATAGTGCAACCAGAAAACTTTGCTGGGTTAAGTCCTTACTTTTCCTGATTTGATAATTACAGAACAGATAGTTATGAGGTGGAGTGTATTGCTAAAGTCTTCCCATTTTGGGTCCAGAAAGGCCATCCATTATCCATTCATCCATGGACTTTTACAACCAGATCAACAAACGGGTTGGTCTGGTATAATATATGCCCTCATAAAAGAAAAAAAAATTCACCTAAAGTTGGACATCTGAGGAAGACCTTGAATTTTGGGTACCCAATTAGACCTGGAAAGACAAATTCATTGACAACTCTGCTTTGATGTTTCACAGATACCTCAAAGTCAGCATGTACAAAATAAGACTCATACAGTGTCTTCCCTAATATTTTATTTCCCTGCTAGTGATTATATCTCAGAAAATAGCAGCACTATTCTCCCACTGCTCGTCAGAACATGAGACTTCTATCTTGACTTCTATCTTTTCTTAACACCAAATCTTATTAATTCTACCATTTAATATTTGTCACATTAATCTAGGTCTCAGTTTCTAATATCTCTGTCTTAATATAGGATATTAGTACCTCATTCCTGAATTATTGTGATAGTTTTTAGTGTAAGCACCATCTATGATGGTCTACTTTGATCCCTGCCTTTCAGTACACATGTTCTTTTTTTTTTTTTTTTCTTTTGGTACCAGTGATGAAACTCACAACCTCATGCTTGCCAGGCAGGAACTGTGCTGCTGAGCTATATCCCTGGCCCTACATCCCATCATTTTTGCCATGTGATATTTTGCCTTATTTGATATGCTTCTACCTAGGTTTGTTTAGTGGCTTGTTTTTTTCTTAAAGAGAAAAAAAAATAACAATAAAAACAATACAGAATTTCAAAACAAGATTATTAGAAATTAAAAATGGCTATTATATTGCATGTTTTTATCTTCAAAATAGTTGTTCAGGTCACCAGCTATGGGCATGCAAAATTGATCAAACAATATAAGCACTAACTCTTCCTTTTAATGAACTAATAGAATTATCTCAATTAACTATCTTGTGTGCATTATATATATATATATATCAATATACACATATATATATATATATTTTCTTCCTTCTTTTCTCCTTACCCCCATCCCAGTTATTCTTTCCTTTTGAGCAGTTTCTTTCCCTTTTGAAATATCTATTGTACCTTTTGGATCTTGTTTACTCTTATAGTTTCTTACACTAGGGAGACAATACAATGCTTATGCATGCAAATCTGATTTATTTCACTTATGAGTATGGGCTCTAGTTGCATCCATTTACCTATAAAAGTCCTGAGTTTATCTTTCTTTTTTTTTTTTTTTTTTTTTTTGCGGCACCGGGGATTGAACTCACAGCCTTGCGCCTGCCAGGGCAGGTGCTTAAGCCACTGAGCCAAACTCCCAGCCCTGATTTTCTGAGGCAGGGTCGCACTATGTAGCTCAGGCCGGCCTTGCGCTCGCGTTGTAGCCCAAGCCGGCCTCGAACTCACAACGCTCCGCCTACCTCAGCCTCCCGAGTGCTGGTATCTTTCTTTATAGTTGAGTAGTACTCCATTGTATAAAAATACCACATCTTTTCTATCCATTCCTCAGCTGATGGGCATTTGAGTTGTTTCCAAGATTTAGCTTTTACAAATTGTGCTGCTATGAACATGGGTGCACATTTATCACTGTGGTATGATGTTTTCAATTCTTCTGGAAAGACACCCAGAAGGGAAATTGCTGGGTCAAATGGAACCTTTAATCCCAGCTTTTTCAGGAACCTCCAGACTGATTTCCACAGTCGTTGCATCAGTCTACACTCCCACCGACAGTGGAGAAGGATTCCTTTTGTCCCCACAGCCCTGTTGCATTTGATACTGTATGATTTTTTTTTTTTTGATGATGACCATTTTTTTCTGGGGTGAGATGGAATCTCAATGTTATTTTAATTTGCATTTCATCAATGATGTTGGACATTTTTTCTTTTTTTTTTTGTCATTTGTATTTCTTCATCTAAGAAGTGCACATTCATCTCAGATGCCAATTTTTGAATTGGGTCTTTGAATTTGGGGTGTCTGATTCTGTTTAATTCTTTATATGTTCTGGATAGAAGTCCTTTGTCTGAAGGACAGTTAGCTAAAATTTTTTTCCGAATTTATGGGTTTTCTTTACACTCTGTTGGTGATTTCTTTTGATATGCAAAACGTTTTAATAAGATGAGATCCCAGTTGTTGTTTCTTTGAAGTACTTCCCTTTCAGTTTGGTTTTTGTTCATAAACTGTGCCTACACCTATGTCTTCAAGATTTCTACCTACTTTGTCTTCCAGTATATTCAGTGTTTTTATTTTAATACTTAGATCTTTGACCTATTTTGACTTTAGTTTAGTGCATGGTTATAGACATGGATCTAGTTTTTAGTGACTTGTTTTTGATTAATGCAATATGACAAAAATGATGGGATGCTACTTCTGAGACTAGGCTATGAAAGATTGCGACTTCTGTTTTACTTGGCTTTTCCCTCTCTCTCTCTCTCTTACTCTCTCCTTGCCCCATCCCTCCCCCTCCCCTTCTCCCTCTTTCTCCCTCTCTCCCTCTCTACCTCTTTCTGCTTGCTTACTCTGATGAAGCGTGCAGCTGTGTGGTGAGCTTCCCAGAGGGCTTCTGATCAGCAGTCACTATCATATTGAGACCTTCAGTTTAATGACTGGAAACAAGTACTACTGAACCTAGAAATAAATTTATTTTGCAAATGAGCCTTGAGATGCTCGTTGTCCTGAATGATGCTTTGAAGCTTTGTCTGTGACTGACCCAGAAGAACCACTGTGTTGCACCCTAATTTTCTGATTTGCAGAAACGTTGAATAATAAATGTTGTTTCAAAGTGCTAAGTTTTGGGATAATGTTTCATACAGCAATAAAGGACTAGTATAGCATCCTAATTGGACATCTCAGATCCACTGTTAGTGCCCCTTCCTCTGTACTCAAAGTAATACTAAGCATATGAATCTGACTTGTTAAATCTCTTTCATTGCTTCCCTATTGCCCCCATGATGAACCCCAAAGTCCCCAAAAGTTTGGCCATTTTGACTCTGTGTTGCTCTCCAGCCTCAATTCCTACTGTTTCTCTCCTTTGACTCTTATTCTACCAGTTAATCCTTCTCTTTTTCTCATGTTTCCATCTTTGTTCTTAGCTCTAGGCCACTGTACCTGATCTTTCTGAAAGTTTCTTTTCTCCTTCTTTTTCACTTAGCTACCTTATATGGGATTTTTTTGTTTTAGCTTAATTTTTATTCCTCTAGGGCATCTTTTTTTCCTGAACTTCCCTTGCAGACTAGATTAAGAGTGGCTCTTCATAATGATCTTTACTCATCACTATGAAGATTTCCTTACTTGCCTCTTGCTCTAACTCACCTGGAAGTTCTGTGATGTCAGGGACTGTGTCAGCTTGGCCCCTGGCTCTGTCTGCAGCATCTGGTACAGACTGAGCATAGCAGCACTTATGGTGCAACTGTTGAAAGGAAAGGGGAAGTTTAATGCCTTCTCAAGGGGAAATTTAACTGTTCAGGTACTTTATGGGCATCTCAAATTCAATTTTCCCTTCATTTACAGAAACCTCGGCTTTCAAGTTTCTGTTGGTCAGGCCTCTTAGTGACTTACTATCCTTTAAGGAATGTAGTGTTAAAAGTCGAGCTGCATAGTTTGGATAGAAAAAAAAATGATGCCCCTTTCTTGTGAAATACTTAAACTTGTGTAAGGCCTATGACAGAAGAAGGCAGGCTCTGTCTGTGTATTCATTCTGCCAACAGGGAGAACAAGAAGGGACTCCTCCATTTTTTAACGTTTCAGGTTTATTGTAGCAGAGAATACTAAATGAGGCTACTCCAACCAGAAAGGCAGTTTCAATAAATGCTTTGCTTTGCTCAGGGCTTTTGGTTTCATGAGAAGTTGGTCTTAGTTATGGCTTGTGTGGAGGACTTGGAATATGTGAAATAGTATCATTTACGAAGTTTAATCTCTCAAAAAAACTCTGCCACATGCAATGGTGGCCAGCACTCACAGACCAGAATGAATAATTTCCACAATATGCCACACTTTTGAAAGATTGCTAGGGATAGCACAATTTGAAATTTTATGTGAAATGTCAATATTTTATGTACTTTATAAGAGTAGATGATAATAAGCATATAAGCAGATCACAAATTGTGTGCTGAGTCTGAGCCAGGAGATTATTTATGTGGGAGGCAGGTACACTTTGGTTTTCTTGTTTGTTTGTTTGTTGTTGTTGTTGTTTTTGGTACCAGGGATCGAACTTACAACCTTGTGCCTGCCAGGCAAGTGCTTAGGCCACTGAACTAGATCCCTGGCCCTATTTTTTGAGACAGGGTCTTACTATGCAGTCCAGGGTGGTCTTGAACTCACTTTGTAGCCCAGTCTGGTCTCAAACTCACAACAGTCTTCCTGCCTCAGCCTCCCAAGTGCTGGGATTAAAGTCGTGTGCCACCATGCTCGACTTGCAGGTACACTTTGTATTGTTCCTTGATTATTTTCCAAAGTCATATGACCCTTATTGTGCAGATATATTGGAGCTGCTACCCAGTCCTATCTCCATTACAAAAGCCTTTGTGAAATCCACTGAAAAGATGGCACAGCATTGTGCTGGGGATGAAGATATAGGACAAAGTCTCAGGCAAGATGATGGGGAAGGCCACTGACTGTAATATGAAGGAAACTAGCAAGTAGACACTTGACATAGTCTGTAATTTCTGGTAATCAGAGATTATGTAGGTATTTATTGGCCTTTACTTTTATAAAATATAGATGTGTGAGCCCTGTGTCCAGAAAATACAGCTGGTCTCAATATCATGTAAAACAATTTTCCATTGCATATACAACTTGCATTTGAAAATGCAGATGTAATCTAAATAATATTTTTTATAGTTTTCATTTCATCCATTAGTTCATTTTCTCAATACTCATTGGATATTTAGTAATTACTAAATACTAATAACTACCAAGTAGCACATGGCAATTAAGACAGTTGGTCAATATAGGCTAAGTTATGCTGTAGTTACAAATGATCTTCAAATTTTAATTCATTGTACATTCATGTCCATCGTGGGTTAACTGTGGTTTTGTTCTACTTCATGGTCATTGCAGGACCACATTAGAAAGAGTAACCTTTATGTGTGGTTCTATAAGGCATAACCATCCATGTCTTGGCTCCAAAATCTCTATTCAGTAGCGAGTACTCAGTTAGGCATTGGTACATGCCTGCCATTCCAGCACTCTGGGAGACTGAGGCAGGAGGATAGTAAATTCATGCCTAGTATGGACAATTTGGTGACTTAGTGATTCGCTGTTCTCAAAATATAAATGCTAAAATTTCTGGTGATGTGGCTCAAGTGCAAAATTCTAGTTCAAACTCCAGTACCACACAAACACACAAAAGTGGCCACTCATATTAGCAAAGCAAGTCACAATGCCCAGCCTGTTGTCGGTGGAGTGAATTGTGTAATCCTCTTATAATTCTCTCTTTGGCAATAGGAACAGTGACTATTTTGAACAAATAACATAATCTATATGGCATCTGTGTAAACAGCAGGAGAGTTTAGATGAATTCTGGCTGACAGAATCATTGCTGTTGAGGAATATTTTTGCTTATTGCATGAAGAGACTTCATAGAATCAGAAACACTTAAATGGATCTGGCAGGAAGTGAGTTTTATCAAGAACATTGTCTTTGTTTGACTGTGTATTTGTGTGTTTCTCCCCTTCTCTGACCTTCCCCAGCAGTGAATTTCAGGCATGGAGCAATAGATGAGGTCCCCAAAACTTTTGAAAACAATTTTCCCCAGAATTTAAAGTTCAGAGACTGAGTTTGCTACTCTACTGGGATTGTATCTTTTAATTCTATTTATACAAACTTTTTGTACTTGCAAATGATTCACTTCTAAAGGAAGTAATGTCATGAATTCTTACACTACCAAATTTAATTAAAGTTGCTCATCACTGATATTCTGCGTAAAGCTGGCAAACTTTATTAGTTATCCTATAGAAAAAGTGATGACAGCACATGTTTTTTTATAGCATGAATGGGATTTTATTTATACTTTATGCAAAACAAAGTAGCCAGTATAATTAGACAGTAATTTGTAACTTCCAACGTAAACATTTTAGGAGCAGTAGCAGCAAAAGTGAGTGCTAATTAGAGAGCTGTTACAGAAAATATATAAGTGGTAACAGATTGACAAGATATACCAAACAGCAGGCTATATATAACTCCATGCTGCTTTTAAATTCTATTTTGTTTAATAGTCTTTGGACAACCCATAAGAGGGGAGAGCTTCACAACTTCATTTGCAGTTCAATTTCTGTAAATACAACAAAAACTTCTAGAAGGGCCTGCAGTGCCAGCTAGCTGTGATAGTTAAAAAAAATATTAATGGGATGACTTTCCAACTGTGTCATATGATACTCTAATATCTTCTGTGTCCCATTTTTCCAAAGAAAGAGATAAGTCTGAGCATTATTTAATTATGTTTCTAACAATTAAGGGCACATTAATCAGCAAACTTTCTGGAGCCTTTCACTTTAGTCATTTATTCAAACACTGCACATCAAAAACCAAGGGAAATGGTGAGTCACACGGACAGCTACTGGGCTGCTGCTGAGCCTGTGGACACTTGATCTCCAGTTTCAGTAGCAAAGATGTTGCACAAAACATTGACATGAGGTGGAGGAGGGATTTGGTGCCAAGCTGTAACCTTCTTTTGAGTTCCTTAGTAGATAAAGGGAAAAGAATATATTTTTTACTGGTTAAGGAGGTGAATCACAAGGTATTGAGTCAGTCACTTCTCTCATAAAAGCAACAGTCAGAGCCTGAGGTCTACAGAGATCTCAGTATGTAAATGAAGTAGAAAAACCTTAAATGACACTTGCTTTTTTTTATTTTAAAGAGGATAAAACAGAATAAAACCAATCAAAGCAAACCAGTGTAAGAGATACAGGACTTCAAAACATTATGGAATCAACAGTAATTACCATAATACCTTTTGATGTCTTCAAAATAGCTGCAGATAACTTCAGACATAGTAAAAATCAAACAGAACATAATAGAATAGAAACAATAAAAACAAAACAATGAATGCAATAAAGGACTTTGAAACAGGCCAATAGTAAATCCAAAATTGCCACCATAGTATATCTTGCTATCCTTGAAATAGCTGCTCCTGCCATTGGATTTGACATAATCGAACAAAACAAAAGAGAATAAAACTTAACCCAATAAAACAGTGGAAACAATGTTGGACTTCCAAAACAAGACCGTAGAGAATCAACAATGGCTGCAACCCCCAGAAGGAGAGCCCCCATAGATGTCACACTGTGCACCACTATTCCCCGAACCTATGATCAGACCACTGGTCCTACGCCTGCAATGTCAGTGAAATAGCAAAGCACCACAGGCATCCAATTGCATTTCACCTCTATAGCTATCATCACAGTCTGTGTTTCTCTGGATAAGCTGGTCGCTTACGGCAGGTGTCAGGGGAGGGATTGACACTTCTTGTTTGCCATTCCGCATGCCAGAAGGGGCTTGCGTCTGGCTGTTCCAGTCTAGTGGCAGCCCGCACATGGCACTGTTTCCCAGACTGGGTTTGCTTGCTGATGTGGCATTGTTCTCTCTACCCCTGGTCTGTGAATGGCACTGACTCACAGGGAGAGGCTGGGTTCTGGCTGTTCCAGTCTAGTGGTGGCCCATGTATGGCACTGATTCCCAGATTTGACTTGCTTCCTGGTGTGGCCTTGTTCTCTCTTGACATTTGCTTTTTAAAAATGTTGACTTAAAATTTACATAACCACTTTAGCCATTCATGATTTAACCATTTTAGGCATAACAGTTGTTTTTAGTACAATCATAACATTGTGCCATCATTACTACTATTTAATTCTGGAACATTTTCATCAGCCTGAGGAGAAACTATGTACCTAGTAAGTGATCACATTCGATTGCTTCCTTCTGCCACCCCTGGCCATCTTTCATATGCTTTCTGTCTCTATGGATTTTTGTATTTTGAGCATTGCATATACAAGGAATCATAAACAGAGTGGTGCCTTGGTTGATGAACTTAATTTTTTCCACAGTTCTGGTAGCAAACTGAATTGGATGAAAATTGAATTAAATTTTCCCATATGGTCAACATTGAACCTAACCATTGAATGTGATTCTATTCCCATCCAATTTGGTATCACTGTACATGCCTTTTGTATCTAGCCTTTTTAAGTAAAAACAACACTTTCAAGGTTCATCCATGTTACAGTTTGTACTGTTTAATTTAAAAATTTTATTATGCCTAAATAATATTCCATTAGTAAGAATATATAACATTTTATTTATTCATCAGTTAATAGACAACTCACTTATTTTTCCTTCCTTCTCTCTCTTTCATTCTTTCTTTCTCTCTTTCCTTCTTTCCTTCCTTTTACCTTTCCTCCTCCTTCCTCCCCACCTACTTCTCCCCTCCCATCTCTCCTCAAGGTAATAGAAATGGGACTCAGGGCCTTGTACATGCTAGGCAAATGCTATGCCACTCAGCTATATTACTCATCCTCTTGAGAAAATATATTTTAGACAAGATCTCACTGTGTTACTTAGGCTGGTCTTGAATACCTGGGCTCAGGGCATCCTGTAGCTCCAGTTTCCTGAGTGCTAGATCAACAGGCTTGGGTCACTGTTTCTGGCTTCTATTTTTTGTGTATAATATCAGTAACGTTACTATAAATGTTTGTGTGCAAATTAACTGTGTGATCCCATGTTTGCATTTCCCTTTGGTGTATATTTAAAAGTGGAACAGGTGGATCTAATGGCAATTTTACAACTTTGAATAACTGCCACTTTTCTCCACAGCTGTACAATTTTACATTCATAGCATCACCATATGAGGGAGAGTTCTAGTTTTTTCACTTCCTCATCAAACATAGTTATTCTCTGCAGTTTTTATTAGATCCATCTTTAGATGAATATGAAGTATCTTATTGTGGTTTGTATTTGCATTTCCCTAATGACCAAAGATGTAAAGTTTTCCATCTCTTTATGTATTCATTAGCAATATATAATCTCCTTTGGAGAAGTATCATTGTCCATTTAAATGATTGGGTTGTTTTTCTTTATTTGTGGTTGTTGGATTGTATCAATTCTTTATCAATTCTGTAAATTAATTACTTATCAGATACATATTTACAAATATTTTGTCTGACTATGTAGATTTTCACTTTCCTGGTACTGTCTTTTGAAGCACAAACACTTTAACAAAGTTCAATTTATATATTTTGTTTTGTAGCTTATACTTTTGTTACTTAAAAATCCATTGCAAAATCCAAATTGAAAAAGAAATTCTTATGATTTAGTCTAAAAGTTTTGTAACTTTTGCTCTTACATTTAGGTCTTTGATTCACTTTGAGTTAATTTTTGTGTAGCCATTTATGTGAGGTAAGGGAATAACTTTATTCCTTTGTTTGCATAGATCCAATTGTCCAGCATCATTTAATGAAAAGACTATTGTTTCCCCACTGAATGGTCTTGGTTCATATCATATAGTATACTGCCCTCCAGGTTCAACCACATATCACAAATGGCAGGCTTTTATTCTTTGCTAAGGCTGAATAATATTCACTGCATTGTAATTACATTGGGTGTAAACATCACATTTCTTTACTCATTCATCCATCAAGCACATTTAAGTTGCAACTCCTGGTGTCATGGCCAGACAATTATTGTTAAAACCAATGTCAGGGTTTTATTTCCTATGTTTTCTTCTAGGAGTTTTACAGTTTTAGGTATTACATTTAAGTGCCAATATTTTTTAGTTTATTTTTGTAAGTTGTTGAAGAGTATGGTCCAATTTCTTTTTTTTTCTTGTTTATGTATATGGTTTTCATAAATCATGAAATAAATCAGAAATCATTTGTTCTGGAAACTCTCCTTTATGCCTTGTGTATTCCCGAGGCACAGTTGGCCAGTATATTTGACTGTTTATTCTATGGTTGATTTTTGATCAATCCTTTTCCATTGTTCTAAGGTCTATTTTCATGCCACTAGCATATGACTTTTATTACGACAGCTTTGTAATAGGAATTCAAATCAGAAAGTATGGGGACTCTAGCCTTGTTCTTCCTTCCAAAGATTCTTTTGGCTATTTAGGATCTTTTGTTTTATATGAATTTTGGGAATACTTTCTCTATTTTTGTGGAAAATGTCATTGGAATTTTCATGAAGATTTCATTTGCTCTATATAGGACTTTTAGGCAATGGTCTATCTTTCAACTCATAGGCACAGAATATCATTCATTTCTTATGTCATTGTTTTATAGATTTTTTTGCATATAGAACTTTTTAAAACCTCCTTGTTTATATTTTTCTTAAGTACTTTATTTTTTTGTTAGTATTGTGTAGGAAATTGTATTTTTCTCTTCTTTTTATGAGTAGTTTCTTGTGAATATACTAAAACATACTTGATCCTTGAAAGATGAATTTGTATACTTCAACTGTACTGACCTTGCTTATTAATCCAGTTTTTAATTTTTGGAGAATTTTTAAATATGTAATGTTATGCACTCAATAAACACAATTTCACGTCAGTTTTTTCCTATTTGGATGACTTTTATTTCTTTTACTTACTTTACTGCCCTGGAGAAGTCTTCCAGTACTGTGACAAATACATCTCTCTCTTATTCTTGATCTTATATGAGAATGCTTACCTTTTCTTCATTGAACATAATGTTAGCTTTGGGCTCCTAATATATATAGTCTTTGTTATGTTGAGTTACATTTGCCTTATAACTAACTTGTTGAGATTCTCAAAAATTATGGAAGCATGTTGAATTTTGTCAAATGTTTTTTTTTTTCTTAAATCTCCTAACAGTACCTTAAGATTTTTATCTTTTGTTTGTTACAGTGCAGTGTCAGGTTTATTGATTAGCCTGCTGAAACAACTTCACATCCCAGGAACAAATTTTATCTGACTGTGATATATGTCTTTTCTTAATTTTTTTTGTTTTGTCTTTTACTATGCTGTTGAATTTTTTTTTGGTGGGGGGGAATAGGTACTAAGGGTTGAACCCAGGGCCTTTAAACTAAACTACTTCATAAAGCTCTTTAAAAAATTATTTTAAAAGACAGGAGCTTGTTAAATTGTTAAATTTATCAGGCTGGGCTTGAATTTGTAATCCTCCTGCCTCAGCCTCCAAGAGTGCTGGGATTATAGCACATGCCACACATCTGATTTAAATTAAGTTTGTTAGTATTTTATTGAAGATTTTGCCTGAAATATTTTCTTTTTTGGTAATGTTCTTACCTTGTATTGTTATCTGGGTAATTCTGGCCTCATAAAATGTGTTTGGAAGTGTTCCCTCCTTTCTAACATCTTTGGAAACATTTGAAAAATATTCTTCTTTTTAATGTTTGGTGGAATTCAATATGGAAAGCCTCTGGTCCTAGGCTTTTCTGTGCCCACGGATTTTTTGAATCCTGATGCAATCTCTGTACTCACACAGGTAGATCTGTTCAGATTTTCTCTGTCTTTATAATTCATGCTTAGTACATTTTGTTTCTAGGGATCTATCCATGTCTACTAGGTTGCCCAAGTCGTTGGCATATCTTATTTGGTTATCCATGGTAGTCCCTTTTAATTCTTTGTATGCCTCTTGCATCAGTGTTAATGTATTTATATTTTTATAATAATTTTATATAATTTTTTCTTAGTCTTTTTCTCTTAGTCTAGCTGAAGTGCTTTTGATTTTCTTTTCTTAAAAACAAAACAAAACAAAACAACAACAACAAAAAACCCTTTTAGATCACAACATGGCCAAATAGAGACAGAAGTGCTGGAGAAAAACTCCCAGGGGAGCCACCAGATAATGCAGTATTCAGAAACAGGTGAGGCAAATATACCCAGAGATGGAGAATCAACCTTAAGGGCAAATCAACTGGGCAAATCAAATGCCAGGGTTGTCAAGAAAGAAAAGTGGGGCTGCAGCTGGTCCTCAACTCCTGCCACAGCCTTTACCCAGCAAACACGCTGTCCTAACCTCCTGAGGGAAGGGGCAGTGCTGCTTAAGCCTGACTGCAGCCAGTGAAAAGTGACATTCTGGGAGAGAGGGAGCGCAAGCAGTGCTACAACAGGCAACCTTCTCCATCACCTGCCCAGACCCTAGGGACCTTTGTGTCACTATAGCATCCTACCCCCTGGGCACTGTTTGGTTCCAGCAAGGGAGGATTCCTGCCCTAGGCAGAGAATGGCTGAACAGGATGAGCTATAGGCAATGCTGAATTCATCGACAGGGAATCACAGGTGGCATCCTTGGAGACATGAGAGAGAAGAGGGAGATTCATCAGACCCAGACCAGAGCAGGTGCTCTCCTGTTGTTTCCTGCACATATCGGTGAGATCTGAGAAAGCAGGACATCCAAACACGGTACACCATCCTGCATAGGTAAAAGAGGACCTGTGCAGAGCCGAGGGCAGAGCTCTTGGGACAGAGATAAAGAACTGCAGGCGGAGGTCACAAAGTGGCACCTAGGTCAGAGAGCTCCTGCAGATGTATTAGCGAAAGGCCCATGGAGAGAAAAGGAGACAATCATGAGCTTTGACCTGTAGTGAAGGATGCAGGAGTGGAAGATCCCTGGTGGAGAACCGGGTGCCTGGCAAACTACATCACATCATCTTCCTCCCCAATTAATTGAGTGTAAAGACCTTGGGACAGAGACAAAGGCCTGTGGTAAGCCACACGGGAAGGTAGGCTTGCAGCTGGGAAGTGGGTTCAGAGAGCCCTGCATCTGTAGCCCTCAAGGCTGCCATATAAGCAATTGGCAAGGGATAGGATGTAGTTGCAGGTGGGTGACTGTGTTGGCTGGCTGTGATCAGATTATGACTGCATCATAAAGGAAGCTATGTGGATGCTTCCCAAGGGTCCTGTGCTATAGCAGCTGCATGAGGATTTGTTCTGAATTTTCTTTCTTTTTTTATCCTTCCTGTTTTCATTCTTGCTTCTTTAGTACTTTCTATTATTTTTTGTTTTTTTGTTTTGTTTTGTTTTGTTTTGTCTTTAAATCTGAATTTCTATGTTTTGGCAGGATACAAAGTGTAACTAGTTCTAGTTCATAAATGAAAATGATTTTTTGTTTAAACCATTGAAATAAGCAACGCTAGTAAATGTTTTCAAACCTTTTTCTGAATCATTTTTCAAGATTAGGACTTAAAAAAAATTTTTTTTAATATGTGTTTGTTGTACATAGCAGTTACGTTCACTGTTGGGTGTAAGAACATGTACACGATATATCTTAATTCTTTTTATTCCCCTTCCCCTCCCTTTCTTACAGCCTCCTTCCATCTCAAGATCTCTTTCCTATTTATTAAGTAGCCATCTCCCTCTTTCCTATTGTCTATCCTTTTCCTTTTGCTCTTTAAATTATTCATACTTTGGGTTTCTCCTATAAAGAGAATTCATACAATAGTCAAGCTTATGTGTTTGATTTATTTCACATAATATCATCTCAAGGTGTAACTGCTTTCCTATGAATGACTCAAATTTATCCTTCTTTATGGCAGAATAGTACTCCACTGTATATAGATGCCACATTTTTCTTTATCCATTTGTTTGTTGGTGGATGCATAGGCTGTTTTCAATATTTAACTATTATGAATTGTGCTGCTATAGACATGGACATGCATGTATCCCTGTAATATGATGATTTTAACTCTTTTGGGAAGATACATAGAAGGAGAATAGCTGGATCAAATGAAATTTTTAGTTTCAGTTTTTCAAGAAAGTGCACACTGATTTTTAAAGTGGCTGCATTTTATTACATTCCCATCAACAATGTAGAGGGACTCTTTCCCTCCCATAGCCTGCCATCCTTTGTTATTATTTGATTTCTCCATGATGGCCATTATTCCTGAGTAAGATAGAATCTCAGTGCTGTTTTAATTTATATTTCTTTAATAGGTAGTGATTTTGAACATTTTTTCATTTATTTAATGGCCATCTGTACTTTTTCTGAGAAGTGACCATTCAGTTGCTCATTTTTTAAAACCCATTTTATTCATAGACAAAAAGAAAGAAAAAAAGAAAAAAAAACTTACAACAAAATTTTAAAGTGCATCAGTCAGTGGGTAGCAATGATACACACATTGTGCATTGTCATCCCCAAATCATTTGCTCATTTTTGATTGGGATTTTATTCTGGGAGTCTGTTTTTTTTTTTTT
>RJWM01029665.1:0-24206 GCA_004363535.1 Dasyprocta punctata | reverse complement strand
GTTTATAAAACTTACATTTATGCAATCTATTTTAAGTTTTGCCACAGAGAAAAATTTGACCTTCAGCAAGTTCATAGATTTTTTCTCATGTGTTTTTTCTCCTTATTGTGGATTGTTCTAGTGTAGATAAAAGTCTTTTTATGCTACTATGGAATATAACTAAGTCAGTGTCTGATAAAATGTTTCCTAAACCAAAAGTGTATTTGCACTTCCAAAACACTTTTGCTGATCCAACACAAGAAATGATACCTTATTAACTACATTTCAGACCTTATAGAAAAATAACAGCTATAAAATTTTCAAGATGCATTCCCACATCCTGTAAATCTCATCCTGGTGCATTCCAACTCAGTAGATAGCCATCCAATTAGTCCCTCCATGTGAAACTAAGACCAGTGAATTCATAAGGGGTACAAATTTCATGATAGACAAAAGCTACTTATGAACCCTATTTGAGAGCATGTAAACTGAGGCCCACAGAATTTAAATGAGTCTTTCAGATTTTTGGCATAGAGGAAAAATAGAATTTACTGTTTTAGCATTCCATAAAGATGCCAGTTGTTAGCCAGGCATGGTTGCAAAGTCCTATAATCTTGGCATTCTGGGAGGGTAAGGCAAGAGGAATGCCTAGTGTCTGATGAATTTGGTAAAATAAAAATAAACAAATAAGAATAGGTTTTTAAAACTCACAAGCACCCTGAAAACATGGGACATTTAGCAGAATTAAAACAGTTTCTTGAACAAAAATGACTGGTTGAGAATTCTATATAACCTAAGCAACAAAACCAGTATTTCTTATAGTCTTTTCTATTGAATCCTTTAATTAGATTCTGGATACATAGGGGAAAAATTTTTCAAGGACAATTTTTCTAACTGTTTCTTCTTTCCCTACTTACAATATATGCCACTCATATTGTCATATCAAAGTATCAAGGATTTTTTTAACAATAAACAAAACTTTTGAATTCAATGTCCAATAGTTTTCTGAATAAAAATATTGACTACAAAGTTCTGGATTCAAATATTAAATTTACCACTTGACTTATTATAAACTGCTAGATTAGATAGAAAACTATATACAGCTAGAAAGAGTTTGGGCTCCTAAGAAAGCCATCTCGAAAATGAGACACAAAGATTGTAGCCTTATACTAATCAAAAGAGCCAGGTTTTAAACTGGGCATGGTGGTGCATGCCTTTAATCCCAGCACTCTGGATGCTGAGGTAGGTGGAGCATTGTGAGTTCGAGGTCAGCTTGGGCTACAACGTGAGCAAGGCTGGCCTGAGCTACATAGAGCGACCCTGTCTCAAAAACTTAGGGCCGGGACTTTGGCTCAGTGGCTTAAGAACCTAACTGGCAGGCGTGAGGTTGAAAATTTGATCCCTGGTGCGGCCAAAACAAAACAACAAAAAAAACAAAAACAAAAAATGAAGGAAAAGCCAGGCCTCTATAGCCAGGCCTGCCAGCCTCTCTAGAGATAAACAGTAATTTAAGATTATACTGTAATTAGCACCATTTACTCCAGAAGACCCAAATATGCATCAGGCGCATAGGTGGGTTATCAAAACCTCTGGATCCATACTCCCTTTGCTTTCCAGGAATTCCTTTATTCTTTCCACATATCCTTGCTTTGTGACTCATTTTCCTATTGGATCAATATTAATTAATACCTGTAATCCTATAGGTCGTTTTTAGTCTGACCCATTGTGACTACACTGTGATTTTGCAGTGTAAATCACCCCAGACAAAGAGCCTCAGTGGTCAACCACTTGGGAGCCCTCCGAGAAATTCTGCAGTTATTCTCGTTATTTCCAATAAAACTCTCCTGACTTCCTCCTTTGGTTTATGTCTTCATTCTCTGATGTTGTGCGGCCATGAACTTGGCCCATTTATCCTTTAATAGGCTGGGAGTTACATTTTTCTATATCATTACTATCTAGACTACTTTAGAAAATTGTTAATTTTTAAGTGGATGTTCGCTTATTAGATACAAAATTTATGGAGATATTGGGCATAATATTCAGTGAACACTTATTTTGGGCTAGACACTTTAAATGGTCCCCCAATCCACTATGGAATTCATGTATTTGTTGATCGTTGTTTTGGAACAAAAGCATTGAGTGAAATCTTCATTTTAGGAAGGAAATAATTTGCAGGCACTTTCTGTCACATTGGCTGACACCCATTTCATCCTCGGAAGCTACCAAGATAAAAAGTTGCAAATCAATACTTTCACGTTACTTTCTAAAATTTCTTTTTCATTAAAAAAAACATTCTAAAGAAAAACAAAAATTGCTTCTGAGAGTCATTTGTACATGTCAGGACCACAAAACAATCTAAAGTTTCCTTCCCCCATCCTTCTTAGTCCACTTCCAGTTGCTTTTATTTCATGGTCTGCCTCCTTTTGTATTCACTGGCATTCCCCACCTCCATTCCCTAGGATTCGTATTTGGAGCTCATTCATATTTACTCAATAGCTTGGATTATCTTTTTTACTTATGCAGGAATTCATCAACATGAAAAGGAATGAGAGATGATCTCTCACTTCTCATAAACACTTCATTATTTGCCTTTGGTATTTGAAGACAACAAAACAAAACAAAGCATATCCTTACAGAGTGTCTCCTCGGTAATTACTGCAGTTGTTGTCAGTTTCAGACTGCCCTCCTGCCTGCACAGGAAATGTCTAGCAGAGAAAGACAAAGAAAAGGAGTTAGCCATTTTTTACTCTTCCCAGACTTGGAAGACAGTCTAAAATCAGCTCAGCTGTCCTTGCTCTCTGGCCAGTGCCCAGGCCAAATGTGGCTCTCCTGTTTTTGGTCTTAGTCCTGCTGAAATCAGTTTGGACAGGAAGACCAAGGAGTCAGCCACAGAGTGGAGTCAGTCGCTTTGCCAAAGCAGCACCTGCCCTTCAAAATGCGGCTTTTCTTTAATGAGAACATCCTGCATGTGTGACAGCTGGCCTCCCTGTCTTTGCCTGGCATATCCCAGAAACTATTTGCTTCACATTTATCTTCTCTGCTTCTATTTTTATTATAACATAATTTAATGAACATAGACTTTTTTTTTCTTTGTCTCAAATGATATTAGTAAAGCATAGTTTCTTAGACTTGCTTTTTTCTCACTTGGTTGTTTCTTTCCATTTACTATGCTAGCTCCACATGAAAAGAAAATGCAAGTTTAAAGAAGGAATTTGTCCTTTAGTAATGACAGATCAAGCTTGATATCTTTATTGCCACTTGCTCATTTTGTGACCTTGAACAAATAGCATGTGATTCTATGCCTTATTTTCTCCCACAGGCGATTGGGGGAGAACAATCCCTTCTTCATTTTAAGAGCAAAAGTGAATATGTTAGGGTCTTCCAAGTCAGATTTGATGGCACAGATTCATTTTTCTCTGCTCTTTTTTGCTAAGCAAAGCATAAATCCTAGAAATAATTCAGGAAACATAATTCAAGGAAAATGAAAACTCTGAAAAACAGTAAGAGACAGTGAACAAGTTTGGAATCTCAGGAATAGAAGGAGAGCCAAGCATCATGGCATTTGAAGTTTCCCTAACCAGCGGGATATCCAGACTTGGCATTGTCCCAGCCTCAGTCTGGCATGGAAAAGGACCTAGACAGGCTCATTTATCTCCTGGAAAAAACAGAGTCCTTATGGCAGCGGCAGGTGAACTTAACACCAACACTGCCAGCACGGGTATTCTATCAGGAGTCTTCTCACAGTGTGTGTAGGGAGAAAACTTTTCTGCTTATTGAGGTTAAGATTTTCTTTTTCCAGAAAATACTGGAGAAAGATAGAATAAGTAGGAGTCTGATCATTACAAGCAATTCCATTTGGGAGGCTCTTGGTCCCCAAAGTCCTAAGATTCCTTCCCCTCTCTGGCCCTGAATTTCCACCTGAGTCCAGAGCCGGTGGAGATGGGGACATAATGACAAGGAGGGATTTAGTTACAAGAAATGGCTAGGTAAGGCCAGGGTCGTTGGGCTCATGTCTAGAGACACCAGAATGCTTGGGCAGAAACAAGAAGGATCTAATAGAAGCAAGCTAACTGAACTGGAAATCTTTGACTGTGGGAAAGAACTTCCTGGTCATTTGGAGCCAATAAGCATCTGGGTAGGGAATGGAGGTATACTTACCGATGTCACCATACCTTTCCTTGTGAGGAGGCATCCAGCATTCCAGGAAAAAGATATCACCTCTGTATACACAGCCAGCACCAGCAGAAAGCAGTGGAAACTCCACTGGTATAAGATAAATCAAGCATCTTTAACTATACCATAAAATCTCCAGAAATTAAATTTCTGACAAGGCATATATGCTGAACCTGCAAAGGGTGGCTATTTGCTAAAGTTGAATATTTAAATAAAGCTCAAAGTCTCTAAATAAAATAGATAAAATGTCAAGAAGACAGAAGGAAATCACTCATCCTACCAAGCACCAAGAAAATAACTTGTGAGAAAAGATAATGAACTTGTGCCAACACCCACGTGAATCAAATTTTGCATTTATCTGACAAAGATTTTAAAGTCCAAATCACAAAAGTGTTTCAACAATCAATTACAAACTTCCTTGAAACAAATGAAAAAAATAGAAATGACAGAAAGGAAATAAGAGTTATATAAAAAGAACCAAATGTAAATTATACTACTGAAAAATACAATAACAGAAATAATAAGAAAATTCACTGAATGAGCTCAATAGTAGCAATGAGATGACATGTGAAAAACAACAGAAAATATGAGGGCAGATCAATGCAATTTAGCCAATCTGAACAACAAAGAGAAAATACACTGAAAAAATTGAACAGAATTTAAGAATCCTAGGGTACAATAATACAAAATCATTGCAATTTTCATCTTACTGAAGTATCAAAAGGAAAGGACAAAGAACAGAACTGAAAGTGTGAAGAAATAATCACTGAAAACCTTCCACGTTCCTATCTATACATCCAAGAATTTGAGCAAAACCCAAGTTGGACAAACCCAAGAAAACTACACTAAGACACACAAACGTTAGTTTTTAAAATGTAAAAACAAAAACAACAAAAAAATTCTTGAATATAATCAAAGAGAAACAATGTATCATCAAGAGGGAGCAGCATTTTAAATGTCAGTGAATTTCTTTCTATGATCTTGGAAACCAAAGAGTGCCAAACATTTTCTCAAGTGGTATTAGAAAATAACTGCTAATCAAAATTCTATATGGTATAACTATCCTTCAGAAATGAATTGAAAATAATGAAAATCTCAGATAAAGAAAATGAAAAGAATCTGTTCCTAGCTGATGTATTCTTACAGATTGATGAAATAAAAATCTAGAAACAGAAAAAATAAATTAAAAAAAAAGAAACCTGAAACATTGTGAAAATTGAAGAAAACAGGAAGGAACAAAAATATGAGTAACATAGAATATTCTTTCATCATGAATATTAGAAATCATGATTAAAGCAAATTTCAAATACCGTCTGACACTTGTGGCCATTCTTTCATTCATTTTTAATTTGGGGGCTGAACCTAGGACCTTTGCAGTGAGTTGTAGCCTCAACTCTTCTTTAATTTGATTCTTTTTTGGTAAAGTTCTAGCTAAGTCTCTAAATTATGTATTCTAGAGTTGAAATTCTGATTTTTCTGTCTCTTTCTCCCAGAGTGCTGGGGTTATAAATATACCTGACATAAAGCAATTCAAAAGTGGGGGAAGTAAAAGATTCAAAATGGAAATAGAGCATTTTCAAATAAAAAAGAGACCTAGAATTGGAAAAATTGGAAAGGAACGATAGGGATGCGGACAAAAGATTGAGATGTGATATCTACATGATAAATGTATCCATTAAGTCCCTCAAACATGTACTAACAAAAAATAAAATAAAAATAAAAATAAATGGTAGTAAAGTTTGTACACATCACTTACAGAGGTAAAACATTGATAATAGAAGATTAAGACAAGCTACACATATATATCTTAATTACCAAGGCATCTACTAAAAAAGGTACACAGAAAGATCTATTCATGAACATCTAAAATCTTAGATAATAATCAGTTAACACATATCTAAAATGTAAGTAGTCTAAATATACAGAACAAAAAAGAAATTGTCAGTGTGAATAGCAAATACAGCCCAATGATCATCTGCTTATACAAAACTAATCTAGTATTCAGTAACTTATGTAGGTTGAAAATTAAATAAATGGAAAAACATTCTATGCAGATATCCACATAGACATAAACTTGTAAAATATCTGATACAATGGAATGCAGAGGAAAAGAATTACAAGAGATGAAGACAGTATGACAAAATGACAGAAGAATGATTAAGAAAATACAGGAATATTAAATCTGATTCACAGTAGAACCTCAAAATACATGAAGCAATGATAAAAAGAGTTGAAAGCACAAACAGACAAATAAAAAATAGTTGCTGAAAATTTCAACTTTCCTTCACCCCAACAATTGATGCAAAAACTAGAAAGAAAATCATCTGGAATAAAAAGAGAATCTGAAGAGTGTGTTCAACCAACAGAATATATCTCATGCTTGTAGAACATACTTATCCAAAGGTAGTAGAATCATTTTCCATATACTAAGATTTATGCTTCATCTTTACTAATTAAGCAGTTACAGTTATCAAGGACAGAGAGTCATACAGGTCAGTGGGACCAATACAGAAGTCAGAATTAGACTCATGCAGATGTATTCAACATTTTGAAAAAGTAACACATGCAATTCACTGAGGGTTGTATAGTTCTTTTGACAAGCATTTGGATATCCAGCTAGACAGAAAAAAAAGTAACACAAATCTCACATCATATGCCAAAAATTAACCCAAAAAACATGATGTGTTTAAATTTAATAGGTAAGGCTGTGAATTTTTTAGAAAAAAAAGTAAAAGATAACCTTTAGAACCTATTTTTGGACAAAGAAGTTGAAAACTTGATACCCCACCCCCCCCAAACAAAACAAAACAAAACAAAAAACCAGTTGATACATTGATACTCAACGAAATAGAAAACTAAATATAAAAATAAAGATTTACTTTGTGAAAATGAGTATAAAGAAAAAATAGAGTGTGTGGTAACATTAGCAAGTGACAAATCTGAAAAAAGTATTACTATTTAAATGTATATAATATCCTCTTAAAACTAAACAGAAAAAACTACTCGTAAAGCACATGAACAGATAGACAGTTGGGGTAAAAATCACATAAAGAGACATTATACAATTCATTAGCCATCAGGTAATGCAAGATAGCACCATCATATCACCATGCCAATAATTAAAATAAATAAGTAAAAATGACAAAGCAAATCCTGGTGTATGGAGAAACTGGATCATGCACACAGTGCAAGCAAAATGGTAAAACTACTCTGGAAAACGTGCCAGCATTTTCTCCTGAAAATAAATATGCAATAACCATATAGCCCAAGAATAACACTCCTAGGTGCTTATTCCTGTATAATGAACATACATTTCACACACACACACATCAAAATACTGTACACAAATAATTGTATTACCTTTATTTGTAATGGCCAAAGATTGGAATCAATTCATTTGTTAAAACTGTTTGTGTTAGTCACTTTCCTGTCACTGAGACACAATACCCAATACCTGCAATTTAAAAGAGGAGAGGTGTATTTTGGCTCAAAATTTCAGTTCATGGACCACTCATTCCAATACGGAAATAGGATGGAAGAGGGGCATAGTGGAGGAAAAGACTTGTGATGCATGGTAGCCAAGAAGCAGAGAGAGAAGGGAGGAGCTGCAGTTGAGAATACATCCTTCTCGCACCCCTGTAATCTCAGAATTTAGGTGGCACAGGCAGGAAGATTGCCACGAGTTTTGAGCAGACCCTAGATTGAAAAATCACTTCAAGCCCAGACTGAACTCAAAGTGAGGCTCTGTCTTACCCCATCCCAAAAAGAAGTCCTTGCACCTGCAGTGATCTTTGTCCAACCAAGGGCTAATTAATAGCACATTCACTAGTGAGCTTATTGAAGAATGACCCATTAATGAGTAGTTATTCCCCCATGACACAGTCACTTTCCATACACATGTGGATTTGGGGGACATTTTAGATGTAATTTATGTCATTGTGCCTCTGGCCAGCGGAGTATTCATGCCCATCTCATTATGCAAAACGCATTTAGCCCATCTCTGGGAACTGCCAATGTCTTAAGAGTTCCAGTTTTGCTAAAAATGTCCAAGTGCCAAGTCTCCTGAGAACCAACACAAACTCTTAGCTCTGAGCTTGGTAAAAATAAAAAAGAAAGTTAAATAGGTCCAACCTACAATGGCATGGAGTAAACACTCCCATTCCTAAAGGGAAGAATAGGGGGAGTATAAAGAAATCCGACCGAAGGATGACTGAAACCCATAACGCAAACATTAAATCCTGCAGTTCCATGTCAACCACCGGGGGCAAGTTGTGGTGAAATGTGAACCAAAAAGATCTGGGCTGCCTAAGACATTGCTGGTTGCTGCACTTTTGGCCTCTCACCTAAGGCAGATCCTCTCAGTGTCTATGGTTTTCCTCAGTACAGGTTCCATGTTCCTGGCATCTCCAACTTCCTGGATTCTTCACTGAAATTTCAGCTTTGCTCTCTCAGCCTCACGCACTGTGTTTTCAGGTACGCACCACCTAGCCTCACAGACATTCCTCTAAAATCTGGGTAGAAAACCCCTGACCTCACAACCCTGGCATTCTGGAAGCCTATAAAATCAGCAACATGTGGATAATGTCAAGGTCTACTGACAGATTTGAAAGGAACCAGGTGTTCTTAGATTATGGCTGTAGTGGTCTCTGAGTGCCTGGGTGGGTGAGCATTGTGAAAAGAATCCTAGCAAATCAATTTCGTAGGCATAACTCTGCAGAAAGAGAGCCAGGGACTGTCTTTCCAAATGAAAGTATTGTACCTGTCAGCCTGCGAAGGGTGATGTCTTTTTGATTCATGATATGCCCACAAGCCATGCTTCCTATTCTCCTGATCGCAATTACTTGCCTTGTTTTTAATACTAATCTCAGAAACCATGTTCTCCATGGCCCCAACTTTGCAGGTGCTTTCTTTCTGATAAAATGACAAAACTTTTCATCTTTGATTTTTGCTCCTGATTTTCATGGTAGATCTGGCTAAAGGGAGCCAGCAGTATTCATGCCACAGCCTGAATGTTAAGTTGCTTTGAAATTTCTGCAGCCAGATGAATTAGTTCAACACTCTTAATCTCAATTTTTTCACAGAGTATCAGGAGATATGCAAAATGTATGGAAACTATCTGCCACAGTATCACTTACACAGCCTCATCCAATTGCCAAGGGAGTCCTTGTTCTCAGCTGAAACGACCTGAACCTGTTCTTTACTGTACTTATTTCTATATATTGATCTTCTAAGCTCTGACCAGATGAACTTACATCATTCCAGGGATTCTCTACCTGGTATTGCCAAACTTTTCCAAACTCTTCCAGCAAATCAGATTCAAATGCTCCTGAACCATACAATCAGGTATTGTCACAGCAGTGACTGCACTCTTAGTAACAAACTCTGTTTCAGTTAACTTTCCCATTACTGAGACAATGCCCAATACCCACAATTTCGATGAGGATAGTTGTGTTTTGTGTCAGAGTTTCAGTTCTTGGTCAGCAGGTGTCAGTGCAGAAGCAGGATGGCAGAGGGACGTGGTGGTGGAAAAAGTGCTCAACCTATGTTAGCAAAGCAACAGAAAGAGAAGGAAGGAGGTGAGGACAATATGCCCATTCAAGTCATTAGCCTAGTGAACCATTTCCACCAGGGCTCTGCCTCCTTCTAGCATAGGAAGCTACAGAACTTATTAATGGATAAATTCCCTGGTGAACACAGCATCCCCCAAGATCTAATCACCTTCTACACACAGGAGAATTTGGAGAATGGATTTTAAATTGAAACCAATAACACTGTGGTACATACAGGGAATACTGCCCCTAAACAAACATCAGTGAATCAGTAATCAATAAAACACCTTGGATGTATTTGTAGAGAACCTTTTTATTTAAGTCTTAAATGTTCGGATATAATGTGATTTAATCTATGCAACATTTTTTAAATGAGGTAACTTTGAAATTGAGATTAGTGGCTGCCAAGATGGATGATTGGTGATGGAGGGGTGATGGTATGGGACTGTTAGACAGAACAAAGGATCCTGAGACGATGGAAGTTTACCATGATGGTGCACACAGAGCCGACCCGGGTGGCAAACTTACTCAGAGCTCAATATACACTAGAATAAGTGAAACTGGGAAAATATAAAGAAGATAAATAGAAATGTACCCATGTTATGATTGTTGTTTTGATGTTATAGCACGATTGTTACCATTAGCAAGACTGTACACAATATCCAAGGCATTATTCTCTGTTAGATCTTAACAACACAATGCAAATCAAAAGTACTTAACTACAAATTTCAGTTTAAAATAAAAGTTTTAAGAAGGATATTTTAAGCAAATGTTTTACCACACATCAGTGACTGAGCAGAGCAGACTACAATCAGGCTAACTTTTTATCTTTACTGTTTTTCTGCTCAACAGAAATTACTCTGCCTTACTCCATTTCATCCTTTATATAAGTATGTATATATTGACTTATTTATTTAATATCCAATTGGCATACTATTATAAATCATGATATTTCTCAGTAAAGAAATTTAAAATAAAAGAAGAAAAATACTTGTAGAAAAAATTGTAGCAAATATTCTAAATCTGAAATGTCTTTAATATAATGTTATTTACTACAAAGAATTGGTTTTCATCTTCTCACAGTGCATGTCTCAGATCAGCATTATGTGCAGGAATACACATGAAATAATTATGGGACATTCTAGTGTTTGTTTGCAGAATTTAAGCCATTATCAGAAACTTGTATTTTTCTGACTAATGTAAAAATACTACATTTTTGTCAAACATTTGAGGAACACATTACATTTCATATTTTCTCTACCTGAATTCCAAATAAAATAGCCTGCAGAATGTTTAGCATGCTCAGGCCTCTACTATTTTTTAGCTCAATGTTTTCGTTCATGTTGGAGTTTTTATTAGTCAAGGCAGTAATAATGCATTGCCTTTTGAAAATGTTAGAATATGTGTGCGTTATCAATATTGTACTGTGAGAAATTCATTGTTGTGATTTAAATTTTAAAGCTCATTTATTATTGATCAATTTTGGAAAAAAAGTCAGATTATTCTTTACTCGAATTGTCAAATGTTTCGCATAAAATCTATCCTGGGTCCCTGCATTTTCAAATGGCGTAGCAAATGCTGGATCAGCAGTGCTAGCTTGCAAATTTTTAAAAAATTCAAAATCTTGAGATTTAAGAATATATTACATCAGTCAGCTTCTTTCTTTAATATCTTTGGCACTGTTTTCATATTTTCCTTTTGTGACGCTAACAAAGATGCAAATTATATGTGAATAAGTCTGCACAGATGAAACATTATAAACTCTGTGTAGTACAGCTTGTGTCTAGATGTCCTCCCATAACCTAATGCACTCAGAAGTGGCTGGTTCTAGAGTGTGTGAGGCTGGGATCAAGGATGTAGAATCACTAAATTAATTCACTGATTGATGTGGTATTTCTTGGTAGCATTAACGGTGCCCTGCCCTGGATATGAGTGATACTGGCCCTAAGGGCATGTAGCCTGGATAAGAGAAAACACACAAAGAGGGTCGCTGAGGTCATTGCTTCCTGCTGCTTCACTACTTTGCTGCTTTGCTATCCTCTGCCATGCCAGGCTGCCTTGGTGCGAACCAACTATGAACTAAAACCTCTATGAATAGTGAGTTTAATAATAAATCTTTCCTCCTTTAATGTTGGGTGTTAATGACAAAATAACTAAGACATTATGTTTCTCGTGTTTATTACTTTCCAGAGAAATTACGAATGTAGGTCTTACTAGTCCAGGAGGATTTGTTTTACTGCATTACTTAACAAAAAGTACACAGAAGGGAAGTGGACATTATCATTTTAAGAGAATCGTTTGAAATATATGTTTAGAATTAATACTGCAAGCAAAATTTAGACAATAGTCCTGCCTGTCCCTAAACTAAAAGAGACAATGCCAGACAGTTTAGCATTTATGATTATCTCTGAATGCATGATGTGTTCCAGAAATCAGTTCACTGAAATAAGAGTCCAGAAGTTTGTATAGTTGAGTATACAAATCTGTCTTTTCTGGAATTAGACTGCCTAGGATCAGAATTAAGATCATGAATTCACTACTTGTCTTTTTGTGAGAATGTTCACTCTTGTATGTCTCAGTCTCCTTAGCTGCAAAATATGAATGCAATAGAAAATGATAGTACCCATCTAAGGGGCTTTTACAAAGATAAATTATGATCATATACAAATATGAGATGATTACCATAGGCATCAACAGTACTTAATATATGGTAACTATTCATCTCTTCCTAAATTTTCTCACCACTTGTACTGAGGAATAAATGTTATTTTCAAATTATCAAGTGGTATTTTTGAAGCTTAGAGAAATCAAATCATTTGCCCATGATCAAAGAGAAAAGAGCAGAGCCAGACCTCAAACACAGGTGTATTGAGCTCCAAAATTTAATCTCTTTCTACTCTAGCCCTGTTTTCCCCTAGATTTGATCAGGTGAAAAACAAAAAGACAAACAAAAACTTCACATTCCGTGTACACCAACTGCTTGGAATAATGCTAGTTCTCTCCCACAGCTAAATACAAACTATGTAAATCACAAGCTGTTCTTGGCAAAAGCATTGTACTTTTGATTTTCAAATATTGTTGATGTGCTTTACATGCATTTATTAGTGAACATTTTCAATTGGGGAGGTGTTATTAAGACAAGTTGATGCTTTTAAGTGACTGCTTCAGGTGAGCTAGTTTTTAAATGGAATATTTTGCTACCATTGACTGAAACAAATATTGCAGAGTAAGGAGATCTCTAATTTCCAGGTTAAAAAAAAAAAGAATCGATTACTCTTCATGGATACCTTGATCAGATAACAGTTTCTTGTATCAATCTTGTTGAGAAAGGATTACAGAGTTTGTGGAAGTAGACCTATACAGGAATTGCTTGGATTCTTCTGACCTTGATACTGCTTGTCTCAGTAGGACTGAGAACTCTATGTTTCTCAGCATTTTGGTTAATGCCATGACAGTCTGGAGAGAAAACTTTGCTCACTGGGTGATGCTGAATGTTGCAGTGACACTTATACGTTTCAATAACAGCATCCATAATAGTGTGTTACTCCCTCCTTTGCCCTTCATTGACACATCTCTTTCATGAAACAAGAGTTGGTTTGCTTAGTCCCCAGTTGTTTGTTTTCCTTTACATGTCAACAAAATGTTTCATTAGCGAATAATCTCTTTAAGTATCTAAAGTTTACCTTCAGTTCTATCATTTACTTAAATTTTAAGAGAAATACAAATTAATGAAGATATTTTAGGGCCTTGGAACATAGCTCAACAGTGCAGCACCTGTCTAGCAAGTGCAAGGCCCTGAGTTTGATACACAGTACCGAAAACAAAAGGTATTTTATAATAATTAAATAATGTTTAGATATACTAGATATAAATAGCAGATTTCAGTTCTACTTAATCAGAAAATTTTGTATACCAGTTATTTATCTTACTGAGAACTTAATAAATAGTTCTTGTGTGCAAGTTCATGATATAGCCATGAGACAGTGAATACTCTTTAGCTATTCAGGATGTGTCCATAATTTCTTTTAGTTCTTCACATGCCCTTAAAATTCTAACCCTTTTCTTTGGACACTAAGAGTCTCAGCAGGTCTTTTAGAACACACTATTCAAGTTTTACATATTGCACCGCTGACCTTAGGAAATACAATGTGGCAGGACTGTGTACTTCATTGTGTTCCCATACATTGCAAAATCATTTCTGAATTCCCGTGCCAGTGATCTGAGAGGTTACCAGTGCTCATCTTATTGGAAGATTTTCAATTTTATTATTTACATCTGAAAGCTCACTGAATAATTAGCATGCAAAATTAGCAGTGGCATCACTCTATGTATGAGGCTGGCCTGACATTGTTGATGCCACGTACATCAATATTCTATGGTTCGATACTGAGCCCCAGCATGAGGGACACTGTTTTCAGTCTTTATAATCTACTTTTTCCTTTGCAACCCACACTGGACTCCTTAGGCAACACATACTGAAAATCTTATAAAGAGTGCTTTCTGTGACTGAAACTCTTAGCTAGTTTCAGGCATTGGATTATTGACTGCACCAATTAAGTTGAATATTTTTAGTGTCTTAGGTCAGGTTCTTGGCAAAATCTGACACAAGGTTTCTCATGAAAGGTGTTTGTTGAAAGAATATTCCTAGAAAAAGTATGTAGCAGAGAAGTGATAAAGATAGGAAAACAACGTGGGCAGGGATGTGGTTTTCTGTCTCCACTCTCAACGTCACTCACTCTAGAGAATAACTTTATATCAGATGAGTCTAATTGGAGGCAAGAGGTTCAGTCAGCTGTGTTACATCAGAAAGTATGGGACTATGGGACAACCTAGGAATGTGGGGTGTATAACTTGTCAGCATTAAAGACACCTCAGATCAAGGGTGATACTCTGGTGAAGTAGGGTTCAAGTTTTATCCATGAGCAGTGAACTCCAAAGGCAGCTTGGCGATGGAATGGTATCCTAATAAAGAAGACAAAGTTAGGGAGCTGAAAATAGCTGACTTGCTCAGAATAGGAAATTATAGGGTTATTTATCTTCAGAATTCCTGAATACAAGAATAAGAATTGAAGAAGGATAATTAAAACTATAAAAGAAAATGTCTAAATTCAAATTATACCTCTTATGTTGGACTTAAAATGCCAAATATGAAATCTCTTATTGAATCATACTGCAGTTTGTTAACATTCACACAAGTTTGAAGTCTTCTTTTCCATAATGTATAAACATCAATGCAAAACTGACATTTCAGAATTCTGTTCTGCCTTTTGGTAAAAACTCAAGTAACTATACAAATAAGTCTCTGCAGTTTTGAGGTCAACCTCTTTGAGCAGTATCTTTTGTTTTCTCAGTCCTGAGACATGTTTTGAAACATTGAAAGTCTGATAGTTGGTGAAAAGACAACATATACTAGAGTAAGTATATCCTGCTAGAGCAGAAAACTATTATGAGTAAGTCATGTCTACTTATTATACAGAAAACTGCCTGTGATTTACATCAGTGTGAATTTCTAAGGTTTAACATTCTTCAAAATGACTCTGATTATTAACTATAGTACTAGTTGTAAATAATTCTGCTGTCTACCAAATATGGGTTTTATCTACTTTTGAATCCATTGTGAAGGATTTATTTCCCTATTTCTCAGTGTCAGGTGTGTGATCACATTCTGTTTTTAACAGTAAATATAAGCGTGGATGGAAACATTTAGTTGTTGATGCATAATCTCCAAATCATTCTTCTCCTGAAACAACCTTTCTGGGAGCACAGTCAGGAAGAAGCACCCAGGGAAGGTTTGGTAGTATAAAGAGGAGAGTTGATCTGGTATATCACCTAGACCAACAACTGATGCTGCATGAGCAAACTGTCCATTACGAGTTGACACTGAGACCTTTTACAGACAATTGCCCAAACTCCAAATCCGCTTACTTATTGCAAAGTGCCTATACTACAATTAAACCTGAATACTGAGGTTTTAATTTGAAAAAAGCAACTTATATATTAGCATTTTTTTGCCTTTAAATAAAACAAATAACTTGAATACCATATACATTAATTTTTTTTGCCTTCAAAGTAAAACAAATAACACAAGTACCATATGTTCCTCACTGTTGACCTAGGCTATCTTTACTAATGCAGAAATCCTAAGCATTTGGTTCTCTTTAAAGCATAAAAGAACATCAAAGTAGTAAGTAAAGTTCCAAGAAAGCTATGTGATTTTATTGAAAACAATGATAGAGTGGAAGAGAAAAAGAAGATTTAAATTTAAATCTGGTCTGAGTCTAAAACCATTCTCTACCACTTGTAGATGGGAACAGAAGGTCATCTGCATTATCTTTCAGAGTGAGTTTAGCAATATGGTAATCACATATTAGTGTCCTGATGAATGCCATCAAAGATTCATAAATATTTGATCCTCATATTTCTAGAAATGGCAATGATTTTATACTGAATGAAATTTTGAAAAAAAATCAAATTTTTATAGGGTTATATAATAATCAGTGATTTACAATTCTACACAGTTAAATATTTTCTAATTCAAATGCAACTCAAATCTTAATGAAAGAATTTAGAATCAAAATAATCACAAAATATCAACAAAATAAGAACTGATTCTTCTTGTCCTGCTACTACTAACTTTAGTATTATTGCCATTACCATATGTAACTTTTTTCACTAGCCAAATATAATATAATTTAATGTTCATCAAAATACTATAACCCAAATATTGTGACTCACAATTTTATAACTGATAAAATCCCGGGGATCAAAAAAAGTATGAATTGCCCTTCCAAAGTCCCAGACTTTATGAAGAACATTCAAATACAGTTTCTTCTGCATAGAAATTTCTGTGGATTAGCTTAACCACTTCTTTACTGGATGATCTCAAACTCATCTTTAACTACCTTGCTACTCAAATTTTTATATAAGATTAGAAATAATAACATCCCTGTAAGCTTTTTGGTGGCGAGTATGAAATAAGATCAGTCATCTGGAAGCCCTTGTACATTACAAAAACTCATACTAGGTGATACATTATTATTATCATTATTATTATTATCAATAATATGGGACTATCATACAAGAAATCATGTATGTATCTGTACCAGACACTTTGCTTTGCTATATCATAATTTTTAAAGAGAAACATGTTAAATATGTGCCTAAAAATAATTGTTTAGTGGGCAAGTTTAAGTGGTGAGTTAACTGTGTTTGTAGTTTTTTTCTGAAGTACATCTCAGGCAAATAGCTATGTGGCTCACTGGAGCAATCAAAATTAAAAATGTATACGTGAGGCTTAAATACTCAAAAATAGCTCAGAGTTAAACACATCACACTGCTTAAAATTTTAAAAGATGCAATTATCTTCTTTTTTTTTTTTTTGGCAATCTCTGAATAGCCTCCGAATTGTTGGTGAATATAAAATGATTTCAAACAGTAATTCTGAAGGTTCTGTTAAATTAAAATACAGATGGATGCATTATTTTCCTCTTATACTGTAATCTCTCCTCCAGATTCCCCTCAGAATATTCATATTTTCTGAAAAATAGATCTATTCATTCCAAATAAAAAGTTGAAATATTTGTAAATAAATGGAAACATTGTATTTACAAATGCATTAAACAAAATAATTTTGAAATTTGTATTGCAGACACACATGCACATACACACAAATATTTTTAGATCATACATGCAAAATTCTCTTAAGTTTGAAAGTTTTAGGGATTTTACGATCAAAATTTTGGGGGTATGATTGTTTTGGTAGTTCAAAATAATTTAGTATACAATTTTTTCTTTTTCTAAAAATACTGGGAAAAAAGATGAATGGTGAAACCATGATAAATATGGTATATAACTTTTACAAATATTCATCAAATTGCTACCAATACATATTTCATTTATATATGTATATGTGTGTACATATATTTGAACCACTACATAGCAAGTGTCATTCTGAGCAATGGGGTACAGCAATAAACATAAGAGACAAAAATCATTAACCATGGTTCTTTCATTTTAGAATGTAAGACAGAAAATAAACATATACAGGCATGCTATAAGATGATGTGCTCTGAAGGAAAATAAAGCAAGCTGAGGAATAGTGTAATGGGGTTTTAATTTTATACTAGATTGAATATAGGTTAGAGGTACTCACAATGGAATATTGAGAATAAGTTAGCAAAGGGACTATGTAATTAAATGTTAGGGAAACCCTAGAAGATGCTTAGGTGTTTGTGGACATAATAATGCTTGTGTATATTACAATATCTAGGTCTGGAGGAGTCAAAATATAACACAGAATAAAAGGTTTGTCCAAATAGAGATATAGCAAGGAACTGTAACTTTTAGCGGTGACTCCCACAGTAGAACCATGAATACCCCACTGATATTCTTTCTTTCTTCTATTGTCTTGATCATGCTCCCTAAAGGACAAACCTCATGAGAAATCAAATGGCAAGAATACTCATTGTTTTAGTTACTTTCCTCATCGCTGAAACAAAATATTCAACATCTCAAGTTAAAGGAATAAAGGTTTATTTGGCTCACAGTTTTGTGGAAGCTTCAGTCTGTTATTGACTGGCTTCAAGGTAGAATGGCATGGCAGAGGGGCAGTGCAGAAGAAAAACAGTCCATGGCAAGCAGGCAGCTGAAAGCACACTAGCTGTCTGTCTCTCCTTTATATTTCAGACAGGCTATCCACCCTAGAATAGGTTTAACACTCACATTGTTAACCTAACCAGAATTATGCCAAACCAACCAGTGGACTGCTTTAGTAATCACACACTCTTGATCCCAGAATCATACATTCTAGATGCAGACATCTCTGAAAAACCTCCCATATGACTCCATGAGACATGGCGGGGTGCATCTAGACACAAACAATAATATCCATCAGTGCAGTAAAGGTAACTTGTCATAATAGACAGGGGCAAGGAATCGGTCAAGTGAAGGCAACATGGCAGAAATACAGGTGCTCAAGAAAACATTCTCTCAGGAGGGAGAGTAAAGCAGAGCCGTAAGTTAGGTAAAGGAAAGACAATATAGTAGTTTTCAGGAAAAAGCTCATACTATCCTGAAGGAACAGATGTTTTCATGATCCTATCATCTCTGGAAACCATATTTCATATTTCATAAAACTTTACGTGTCTTCATTTATATTTGCCACTCTACTGAAGTGTGCCTCAACCACAAGGATCTCCCAGAACTATTTGACCTAAGTGCACCAAAACTATCATGGATCCTGAACAAAGAAGGTATTGACTCCCATTTACTCAGAGCTCTCCTACATATTTGCACTATTTTCTCTTTAATCAATACCTTTCCTGCATTTTCATTACTTTACTCCTGACTTTCCTACCTTGCCAATTATACTTGTATTTTATTGTCTCAATTCCAATGTTTCCACCCATGGATGTCTTTCTTCTTAGGGTTTTATTTCCTTTAAATCAAACGCTCTGTCTCTTCTCCTGTTTATGTAAACAGAAATATATGCCTCTAGAGTACAGGAATATCACAAAGGGTTAAGAATGCCCTTTAAATTTGCTTGTTTGATATCCT
The DNA here is from genome assembly GCA_004363535.1 of Dasyprocta punctata. Taxonomy (NCBI): domain Eukaryota; kingdom Metazoa; phylum Chordata; class Mammalia; order Rodentia; family Dasyproctidae; genus Dasyprocta; species Dasyprocta punctata. The sequence continues at coordinate 4,950 of RJWM01029665.1, read as the reverse complement.
AGCTTCAATATTTCTACTATGAAAGTAACGATCATTCTCCTTTTGTTCTCTGTCAATTATAATTAATGAATAGGAATTTTTAAGCCTTTCTTTGATTTGAAAATCTAACTCTGTTACATTTCTGTATTTGGAAATCAGGTTTTTATTCAACAAATATCATTATCGATATGCTCACAGTGGAATCAACTTTGCCCTCCTTTGCTCTGATCTTTCTCCTGAGTTACCAACTTTAGTGAAGAGTAATATCATTCTTCTGTTCATGTCTTATGTCGCTGCTGTGTCATTTTTAGATACTCTTTCCTTAAACTGTAATGTTCTAGCTGACATATTAGGTTTATTTTGATTTCTCCATTTTCACTATTATCACCGAGTTTAAATTCATATTCCTCCTCATCAGCAACATGAATGATACTTTTCATTTCCCCACACCTGATATGGAGGGACCCAGGACTCACTATGGACCAGGTGGGTCATTGCTGCATGACCGGAGAGTAATAAAAGGTTTAAAATCAGTAGGGACAAGTATCTTCAGAGTAAGGTAGTCAGTCAAAAATAGAGAGGGAAAATTTCAAGTAAAAATATTTTAAGCTGAATAGGTCCTTGACAATTACAAAACAAAACAACTGGTTGCAAATCAAATGCTAAATCTTTTTTATTGCTTGTTGTTTAGGAATTGTTGCCTCTGGTGACTATTTCTGCCATGTATGTTACAATAATCATTAGAGATGTGGAAAGAAATCAAACATCTCCATTACTTCATGCACTCATTTAGAAAATATGATTTGATGGTTCTACATATTCCAAGGTCAGATGATACATAGTAATTGGGTGTATGGTCTGGTCTATGTTTAAAAGGGTGGTAGGTTTTTCTGAGAAGATAACATATTAAACTTATATTGTGAAGATTAACATCAAGCATGAGAACAAAAAGGTCAGAGTGTTCCATCATACATGAGTGTTTTAATCTTTCACTATCTTGTACTTCTTCTCTTAGCACAGAATATATTTCTATCTTCAGTAGTGATGATGAAGATGTTCATATTAAAGCAATATGAACAATGACAGAACTTGATATAGTAAAATTCCCAAGACGCCAGAGATCATGCATCTGTTATTTGCTGCTTTATCCTCACAATCTCTCACTTTGCCAGACACAACATTGGTATTCAATAAATGTTTGTTGAATGAACAGAAACATGAATGAAAGATGATGGTAATGACTAGGAGGGTTTAAAATCAATTGAGTTGATGATAGTGTATTATCTTCCTCAAAACCAGAAACTGTCATTTTTTTTGTCTGCTTCAATTGCTTTTAAGGAAATGAACCATTCCAATGCTATCATATCTCAGACAATTAATTTTCACCTTATTCTTTTGAGCATTATCACCTAGCATTTAGCACATTGTTAATTATCACTTTGTAACCATTTGTAAAGTGTGAAAATGCTTGCTGCACAGATTCCTCTCTTCTACTAATTGTGTTTCTCTCCAACTCCGGGTAGTGACAAGCAGAAAATAAAGCATTTACGGTAACTTATCTAACATAAACTGATTATAATTTTTCATTTTATAAAAGAAAAAATGTCAGTAATTTCTCTCCATGCACTGATAAAAAAAGACAAAATAGCATAATGAAGATTATCAAATGCTCCATAATAGTGTATTAAGAGGAAAAAAAAGGAAAATAGCAAGATAGCATGACAAGACAAACTCCATTACACTTGTAGAAAATTTGTCCCAAGTGATTTATAGAAATATTTTTCTTTATTTATAATTTTATTTTAGAATATTGAATCTTAAGAAGAAAGTTACCTGAAGTGATATAAAAACAAGCTTTGATTTTTTGCTCTACTCAAACCTATGAGCTTTGTTCTTCTATCATTAATATATCACAAAACCAATTATACATCTATTATCTATATAAATATAACACCAAACATGAGAAAATGCAATAATTTTGATAAAATGCAGCTGAATTTGTGTGAACCAGCATGAACATGAGAAATTCCAGGGGTTGGAATAGTCTTTGAAGGCTGCCCACATTTCTGTAGTTTTTGCTTCCAGAAAACCCACTTGAGAGTTATCTTTTCTTGGCTCTGAAAGTGAGTAAGAGTAATCATTATTAAATATTCCTATCCTAGTTTTCTCTATAACAGAAGGTTCCTCTCCAAGGTAAACTTTGCCAAGGCTTTGATTCAGTGTGCAAGGGAAATTAATAAGCTTCAGTCCCTTTTAGTTTTCTCTATCACCTTATTAAAAAAGAAGAAACAAAGAGCTCAGAATCACTAGTGAATGCCATAGCCCAGAGACACAGGCTACTGGAAAACTGACATTTCATAATGTGATGACATACTAGAGAATCTGTAATTCCCTACCTTCGCTTCTTACTATCTTGCCAACAGAAATCCAGTGTTCTAACAGTCAGTGATAAATTAAAAGCTCAGCACACAGACTTTCTCTGAGAAGAGTTACTGTTAAAAGACCTAAATTAATGGGAAACAAAAACAAGAGCACTGGAGGGCTTTGGAGCCTCTTGGTTCTATGGCAACAGCACAAGTTGAAGACTTTCTATTGCTACTCAGATTTAAGTAAATATTCACACTATCAATCTCTTTATCTTAGTTATCGTGTGATACAATGTTTCTATTGTTTAATAAAGAAGATGAAAGGCCTACCAAAAGCAGGAAAAAAGCACAGCCTGAATTAGCAAAACAAGCATTGGAAACAAACTCAGAAGTGACACAAAGTTGGAATTACTGGGTAGGAAAATAAAAGTAGTGTGATTAATATCTTAAGAGCTATAATAGAAAAGTAGACAGCATGCAAAGCAGATGGATAATGTAGGCAGAGGTATAAAAACTAAAAAATAATCAAAGGGAAATCATAGAAATTAAAGACATGGTAAGAGAAATAAAGAATGTATTTAATGGATTCATCAAGAGACTGAACATGCCAAGAAATGAATCGCAGAGTTTTAAGACAGGTAAGATTCCCAAATTGTAACAAGATGTGAAAAAATATGAATAAACAAAATAAACCTACAGGATCAAAACTAGGATCATACACCAAAACTATGGAAAATGTAAATTAATAATATAATACTTAATAATGCATATTTACTTGGAATATTAGAAAAAGGAAGAAATAGAGAAGACATACAGGAATAAGAATTTTGAGTATTAATGAAGACACTAAATCATATATTGGAGAACCTCAGAAAACACGAAGCAGGAAAAATGCCACAGAACAACAATAAATGTCTACACATAGGTATAATATATTCTTACTGCAGAATACAAAAAAAAAAGCTATGAGTAGAGAAACAACTTATACACCCATCACCCTGAGCAAGAATTACAGTAGAATTTTTAACAGCACAGAGAACAAGACTTGCCATTGACTTTTCAAGAGAAACTATGCAAGCAATAAGAGAATTGAGTCTGTTTCTTAAAGTTCTAAAGAAAAATAAAACACCCACATAACCTCATACTCAATGAAACTGTCCTCCAAAAATAAGTAAGAAATTAAACTCTTCTCAGACAAGGAAAACAAGGAAAATCATCACAGTAGACTTATTCTTCAAGATCTTCTTAAAAGAAATTATTTAGTGGAAAGAAAAATAATATTGATCAGAAAATTTTAACCTACATGAATAAAGAAGGGGAAAGCAAGAGGGCAGGAATAACTGTAGCTTTTTCCTTATACTTAATTCAGCTAAAATGTGAATGGTTGTTTAAATAGACAGAAGCAGTGCATTAGATGCTGATTGTGCATAGAGAATTCAAATGAATGGCAATGTGATTGGGAATGGGAAGAAGGTGGTGACAATTGAGCAATGCATAATGTGGTACAGTACTAGTTGGAAGTAGACGCACATTTAAAAAAATTGAAGCCCTAGGAATGCTGCTGTCATTTTCCCTTAAGGACTATTTCATGTGCTAAAAGTGGAGATAAAACAATTATGTAAAACACTCAATTCGAACCACAAAAGTTAGAAAAAACCCCAAAGAAACAAAAGCAACAAATATAAAACAGAAATATTTTAAATAATAATCTAGTGTACAAAACAGTTTTAAATGATACTAATCAAAGTATACAAGTTCAATGATTCTGCTGGTTTTAATGATAAAGTTAAAAAACACGATAATATATGATTTCCATAGGAAACTGATTTTATATATAAAGACACATGTGGATTAAAAGTAACTGTTGGAGGATGATATTTGACACCTTCAGTGATCAAAAGAAAGCTGGAGTACTACATTAATCTTGGACAATTCAGATTTCAAAGAAGAAAACTGTCAAGGATGAGAGATCATTAAATATCAAAAAGCAATCAATTCTTAAAGAGAAAGAGAGATACAACTATCCTCTCAGTAAGTGTGTTTGTGCCTAAGAATGGAGTATAAAATTACGGGAGATAAAGATTTGTAAAATTGAGAAGAAATAGATACATTTACTTCTTAGAGATTCAATATTCTTCATTCAATAATAGATACAAGAACCAGGCAATGAATTGTAAGGATAAAGTTGACTTGAAAGAATTATCAATCAATATGACCTAGCACACACATATAGAACATTCTATTAAGTAACAACATGGAATATTTAATAAGATAAAACATACTGATGACACAAAGTTCATTTTAAAAACTTTAAGAATTAGAAACCATGAAAATTACATTCTTAGCCAAGAGTAAATTAAACAAATAATTGATTTCCAACATTGAATTAGGAAAATTTCAAAATATTTAGTGATTAACACAAGACACACACACTTCTAATACTACATGGGTTATAAATCTCAAGAGAAAAATTTTAGAAGTTTTAAGTTAAAATAAATACATGACAAAAGTTTGAGATGTGGATAAATCAGTGTATTATTAGAAAAGTACATCTTCCTTTAATCCCAGCACTCAGGAGGCTGAGGTAGGCAGAGTGTTGTGAGTT